>LBNU01004658.1:28252-57971 GCA_014162995.1 Artemisia annua | reverse complement strand
CATAAATATATTTTTGTTGATATTAGGAGAAAGAAAATAAGTTTCGTTGGCTTAAATGTTGATATAAAAGTTAGTGTTTCATCTCGGTAAATTGGAGAAAGTAAGTTGTTATTTTATAGTCTTTACCCTATCTTTATTCATAAGTTTACTTGTGACTGCGAAGATTTTAGAATACTTAACAAAAGTATTTATGAATTTAAATATGTAAACATAGAACATAGTTAAAACATTTCGAAGAAAGACATACTACTCATTCACTCAAATGATAAACTATTACATTGTTCCATTATCTTTGAGTTAATTACTTAAATCGTCCCTGTGATTTGTCGGGTTTAACGAAAATGGCCCATAGACTTTTCTCCCCCAGACCCTCTTCCTGTAGTTTTGACCCACAACGTTTTTGGCCCCTTGACCACTATTTTTGTTAGTTTAACCGTCAAGTGGATGTTTAGATAGCTGAAATGACATAAATGCCCTCTTATGTTTAAAAGTAAGGTACCTGTGGTTTGTGAGGTATCATGAATTTAGTCCATAATTTTTTATTATTATTTATTTAACTATATTAATACGTTAGAAAGGTCCGTTTTTATCCTTTTTCGTCTATTTTTATACATTTTCGTCCTTTTTTCTATGTTTTCATCCTTTTTTATACGTTTTATCCGTTTTTATATGTTTTTATCTGTTCTCGTCCGTTTTTATACGTTTTTATCCGTTTTTACGTGTTTTTATACGTTTTCGTCCGTTTTCATACGTTTCTATCCGTTTTAATCCGCTTTTACCCGTACACCTTCACACCAATATGAGCCATACCTCAAGGAATTTTGGTATACTGAAACTGTTGTCACATGTGACTCTGAAAATGCTTCCAAAAAGATTATGTCCACCATTAATATATGTTCGTATTTAAATTTATGTCTTTTTTGTTTATTCGACAATTTGTTAGCTTATCCACATTTTCATTTGCAAACAATTTTGTTCTACAACATGGTAGATACATTTATTCCGTCCTTACATTTGATTGCTTAATACATCAACATTATTGTATTTATTCATTTAAATACCATGAATTTCACGTGTCATTTAACTAGTATAACATATGTTGTACATTGTCTTAGTCAATTCATGCATGATTCATGTCAGTTTCACTTAAAATTGACAGTCGTAAGATACTTGCAAAGTTCTCTTGGGACTAGAATATCTTTTAGACAATGTAAGAATTTAAATATGTCAACTTTTGTGTATTCTGATCGGGCTAATGTAAAGTGACAAGAAAGTCTGTGAGTGGTTATGTGGTTTATTTGGGTAATTGTTTGGTTTCTTGGAAGACAAAATGTTTGTTCTTGCTAAATCTTCAATAGAAGTTGAATATAGAGCAATGAACAATGTAACTTGTGAAATCATGTGAATTTTGAAAAATTTAGATGAGTAGATAGTTAATGTGGAACTTCATGTTCTTATGAGTTGTGATAACAGTTCTGCTTTCCAAATTGATGTTAATCCTATATTTTATGAAAGGATAGGCATTTTGAGATTGACATGTATTTTTTTAAGGGAAAAAGTGCCTAAAGGTTTGATCGAAACTTATAAGATCAAATCTGAAGATAATGCAGCTGATCTTTTCACTAAAGGGCTGGATATGAAAGATCATAAGAAGTTTTGTGTTGATCTTTGTCTTTTAGATATGTATCACAGGTAAATTTAAGAGAGGATATTGAAATAATATATTAATTCATAAGTTTACTTATGACAAGGCCTTGTGGATACAGTGGAAACTTTAAAGGTAAGAAAGGTAAATGTTTTAGTTTATATTTTAGATAACATAATTTTGGTTGGTTTTTGTCTAGTGTTTCTTTTTTCAAGGACTGTAGGTGTCAAGTTTCCTAACTATTTTGTTGCCTTATTCTACCCAATATAAAAGGAATGAGATACCACTATTTTGTGAAATCTCTCACACACACTTCTTCATTTTCTCTCATCTTTTAGGATCAAAGTTGTTAAGGTTTGTAATCGTTTTGATTACAATTTGTTAGTTGAGTCTTTGTACTTTTCTTTCTTTGAGTCATTAAAACATCTAACCTATTATGAGGTGTAGATATGCAGTTATAAAAAAATTGTGAAAATGTTTATTTTGTTTTTAACTTCGTCTTAATTGCATATAAAGGTATTTTACAAAAAAATAAGTGTAAGGAAGATCATATTTGTTTAAAAGAACAAATTCGAACATGAAAGTTAACAATGAATGATTAGCATATATTTGTGTGTTTGTTTAAGTCAAATGCTTGTATCGAGTCAAAATGAATGTTTTGTAGAATTTCCAGGTTTTAATAATCAGATTTTTCCAGAAATTTTTCAGAAGCAAAACACAAAAATACTGTCAGGTCAATCCTGACGGCGTTAGGCACTGTAGCAGCACAATTTTCCAGGATTTTGTTTTTCTGCTGGAACTTAATTTTTGAAATTTTCCAGAATTTTTAAAACTTCCAGGATTCTTTAATCATTTATTTTGCAAGCCTTATATCTTATTCGCTTTCCAGGATTTAGTTTTTATATCTATAGTGTTGCCATCCGATTTTATACGACGTTTCGTATTTGTTTTCTTAGTGAATTACAGGTTATATTGGACAAGAAGATAAAAGATGAAGTATTATGATCACTTATTGAAGTTTATTTTCATGGAGGAAGATTTAACCTTATTTCACATTGCCCATGCCTAGCAAATCAATGGAGTATTAGTTTCTTTCATCTATTTTATTTTTCCCTTTCTCATAACTTTGATACTTTTTAAGAACATTGGGGACAATGTTCAATTTAAGTGTATGAAGGGTAAAATGGGATACCTTAGAAACTGTAACTTGCTTGATATTTATTTTGTTTTCTAGTAAATGTGTAATAAACTAAAAGAGATACTTCTTAGGGTGATTTTAGCACCAAATTTAAATATTTTTACAACATATAGGAGTGAAACTTTAGTTTTAATAAGCGTCTCATGGATATAAATTATATAGTTAGCACAAAAACCCTTCCACTCAAAAATTTCCACCCCAAAAATGTGAGGTTCGCCTTTAGATTATTAGGAGAAAGCATTCACCTTTAATGCTTATGAGTGTACTGGTAATATATAGGTTCTAGAACTTTGCGTTTGTGATGCATCCCGAGATCGCTAGCGAGACTACATTCGCGTAGTTAGGATTTACTCAATGATAAGAGGCACTAGGATAACCCTTGTTTTAAACCTGTTTTATAATTACGTTGACTTCATTGGTCAAATAATTCTCCCCCACCCTTACGATGTACTCATTTTTAGTGCATGATACCCCTAGTATACCCCTCAGAGCCTAACCTTTTCGCGGTTCTCGTGTATTTTGGTGGACTCTGAAATATTAATAAAGAGCATTGTTTACAATCCACCCTCAAATGTACACCCAAATCGCCTTAGCCTACCTTGTACGCACTCATTTTTAGTGCATTATTGTTACAACTTGATGGATCTAAACACACGCCTTGTGTTAGAGTGATACTTTGAGTAATACTAACAAGCACGCGGAATTTACTTGTTAACACTTAGAAGATTGTATATGAGTTGTATTGTAAGTGAGAACAATGTTATGTAATGAACACAAAGGTTTAACCAAACTTTAAGCTTCAATATTATTAATGATAATAATACGAGTGATCTTGCTTATCACTAGGGTTACACCTTGAAGCACTCTAAAAGATACATACGTAGAACATTAACCTAGGACCTCCTTTTATAGCACAAGGAGTCCTTTACAAGATAAGTATAAAACTATCTAAATAGAATATACCCAAGATCTATTCTATACTTATCAATACATGATTGCAAACAGTTATCATATAAGCAGTGGTAATGGTATGTACTAGCAGTGGTAATGTGTTTACACTGCTAGTGCATTCTTCAGTAGTGGTTACCTCCATACTTAGCCGTGGTAACTGTTAGTATAATTCTCAACAATCCTCCCCTAAACTTATGATTTCTCTGCAAATCAATAAGTTTCTTCAATCAATCAGCATTTGTGAGGATATGGGGAATTCTTCCAAACTGTTCATTTTCTTCTTAAAGACTGGATAGCTCTTGAACACTGATCTTGTATCTTCTGTATCAAAGCCCTAACCTTCTCAGTGTCTTCATGAACTCTTAATCTTGTTGACAACATTGCTATAAGAGTTCCAGCTCTAAGTGGATATTCTCTTTCTGAAAACATGAATGTATCCACTCCAGCTTTTGTAGAAACATGATGAACCTCACATGAATCATAATACGTCCATGTAGTATCCACACCTATAGCTTCAAACTTCCAGTACCTATCACTTGAATCAGGTTCATAAAGTCTCCTTAGATCTACCCATAGCTGCATTTCCTTCACATCTTTAAGATTATCAGCCTTAAATCTTTCTTGAACCAACTTCCAAAGCATATCAAGATCATTTCTATCACATGCTTTAATCAGATCTTCAAACTGAATGAAGGATGAAGTTTCACCACCTAATCTGGTAATCTTCCATGTTGAAGAAAAATTGTTAGCTGTGTAAACTTCCCAATCAACAATAGGATGTCTGACTTGTAGTGGATTTGGATAAAAGTCTTCTTCTTCTATCACTATCATAGCACTCAGCTGATCTTCTGTGAGTTTGTCAGATTGGAATTCTTGTTCTTGAGCAAATCTTGTCTTCTTAGTGGTTTGCTCTTCAGAAGCTGTAGCTTTCCTTTTGAACTTAGGAAATCTTCTTTCTTCCTCTTCAGAATTCATTGGGATAAAATCACTATCTTGTCTCTTGACTCTGTAATAGATCCTTTCAATCTGATCGTGTGACATTCCTTTGAACTGAGACTTTTTCCAACTACCAACACGACAACAATAAGTCTTCATCTCTGCAATAACATGTGCCTTTGTTGGTTGTCTTGCCTTCTTTTGACCTTTTCTGACTTTACCTATTACTTCTTGAAGTGCTTGTTCATTCTTCATTATAATAAAATCAGATAGTTGAGCTGACCTTTGTTCTTCAGTTAAAGTCCTATCTGCAATTAGTTCAATAGCCTTCTTCTTGATAACTGGATCATTATCAATCATCCACTGAATTTCATGTTCAGTTGGCACATATGTGAACTCTGCAGTTTTCTCTTTGAAGACTGTAGGTGAAACAGTGGAAATTGGAATAGGAGCAGCTGTTTCCAATTTGTTCAACCTTTCAGCCTCCATGAAGCTTGCAATGTCTAACTCATCTTGTCTTTTCTTGTTTGCAGCTACATCCTCTAGTATTTTTATTGAAACTCCAGCATCATGGTCTATCTGAGCTTGTTCTCTTGCTGAAATCTTCCTTGGTTGCTTAGTTTCTTCACTTGTCATAACTGCTTTTCCTTTCTCCTTTCTAATTCTTTCAATTCTTTCAATTTCTTCCTCTGCAGTGGAAACATTCTGACCTGCAGTGGAAACTATCTGAACACCAGTGGAAATATCAGCAGTGGAAGAAACTTGCTCTGCAATGGAAACAGCTTGTTGTGCTTGACTTGTAGCTGTATCCAAAATATGCTCAGGTATGATCTGAACATCTGAACCTACTAACTCAGTTGGATCATCATTATGAAGTTTTTCCTCTGTTTCATGAGTAGCAACTGCTTCAGTGTCATTGCTTGCTCCAACTGGTTCATCAAATCTCAAGTCTGAGATGCCAAAATCAAAATCAGCATCATCTTCATCTTCAAAGTCTATTCTCCTCCCCTTAGTCTCAGCATCTGTTTTCATCCCCTGTTTGGGAGAATTACCCAAATCTTCACTAAATTCTTCTGAAGCACCATCATGAGGTGAGGATGGGGATGAGAGCACAATCTTTGCAGTTCTTTTCTATTTCAACCCCTGCACTTCTTCCTTCAAGGTCTGAATCTCAGCTTGCATACTCTTAAGATCTTTGGCATGCTGCTTCTTTGTTTGTGCCAAGTCTTTCTCCAAGGATTCAACCTGTTTTGCTAATTTGGTACAAAGTTCCATTAATTCAATTTGTTGCCCACTGCCCTCAACACTTCCAACTGTGTTACTTGTTGGGAGAGGTGAATCATGGGGCATAGGTTCAGTCTCTACTCTAGTTGGACTAGGTTGAAGCCTGGAACCACCACTGCTTGTTCTTAAACCAAAAGGTTTAGGGACATGCAATGTTGTAATGGGAGAGTTGGCTGTTTTTGCCTCCTCTCATATGTGTGAGTAACTGGTGGGGTGTAATGGATAGGTGGAACTGTAATAGTGGGTGTGTGTTGGGGTACAACTGGGGTTGCTGCACCTTCACCCTGTACCTGTGCAATCTTGGCAAGCATTTCAGGAAAAAGTGGTTTAAATTCCCCATTCCATCCATCTAAAGCCTTATCCATATTTTGAAAAAGTTTTGGCTTAAGACAGGGGTTTTGTAAATTCTTTTGTGGGGTTGCAATGGAAATTCATTTAGCACTGCTTGCACAAACCTTGGATACATCAAAAATTTATATGGACTTTTTACATTGCCTTTCATACTGTTAAAAATAAACTTTGAAAAGTTAAAAGTCCTATATGTGGCTAAACAAACCAAAGGATAAGCCATAGTTGAACTAAATTGTTCATAAGATGTTTTCTTAGGACTTAGGCAATGCAAAAGAGTATGAATGAAAAATCTCCAATGGGGGAAAAACATCCCTTTTTGAAAGTAACCTTTTTGTCAGATGTATTATACCCCATTGTTGAGAGATGTTTATGAATTTCTGGATTGGGCAATATGATGATACCATTGAGATCATCCAATTGGAGAATTCTCCTCAAGGATGATTCAGTAACATCAATAGTTACCCCATCCACTGTGGCTCTAAGAGTATCCACAGTTTCATGTGTGTCTCCATCTTCAATAGTGATGAACTCTACAGAGTTCCAAAACTGTTTGATTTGAGAGACATAGATTGTGGGGTTTAGAGTTAAAGCATACCTTATGTGAGTGGTATTGAGAAAATCCACAATCTGATGAAAAACAGGGCCACTCTTTTCGTTTGACTTCTGCAAGTAGGCCACTTGGTTGTGCTCATCTGCAAAGTGTAATGATGCCATAGTATATCTTTTGAGAAAAGTATGATCGTGTGAGTAGGAATTGAATGTAGAATACGCCTATTGAGAGAAAAGGATTTATACTGTGAGGGTTTGAGAATTTTGCGCAAGAAAGATTATCTTTGGAAAAGATTTATCTTGAAGAAAAGAATAAATTAAAATTAAGTAAGTAGATAATCTTCTAAAAATTCACCCTATAAGTAAGGACAAAACGGTTTACTCTCAACGGCTAGTTAAAAATTTTGTTACTGACACAGCAGTTGTAATGGCTAGTTCAACAGTGATAAAAATTACACTGGCAGTGGTAACTGTGGACTAGCAGTGGTAACTTTTCACAAAATTTTCAAAAGCAGTGGTAAAAGAAAATATAGGTAAAAGGCACTGCTCTTTTCATAGTTTTTAGCAAACTACCAGCTATCAACGGATTTGATATATCTTTACCATGAGCCCTTTGCTATGGACTAGCCAACTCTTAATCACTTGGAATATGGTGAGTTGATGACCATATAGTTTTTGGTAAACTATCAACCATAAACGGATTTGTTAAGTCTTTACCAGTAGCCGTTTGCTCTGGACTAGTTGATTCTTATGTTGATTAGACATGGTGAATCAATAACCATTTTTTCTTTGTCTCAGTTACACACCTTTCATGATCAATTCCCAGCAAAAATTGGTTATGTACCTGCACATGTTAGTATAAAGAAAATAATGTGCATAACCTAAGTGTTTAACCAAAGTTACTTTTTGACCAAGCCACTATTCACACAAATATCTCTTCAAAGTCAACCCGGTATAGTAAATAATATCTATATTTACTCCTCAACCTACCAAAACAGATAGGAGTAAATATCTCTCTTAATTATCCCTAAAGATTGACTTTGCCTATAAAAAGGGGCTCGTATCACCAATAATCATCACCAAACACTTTCTATATTATCACCAAATCCTAAAATCACCATGAGCAACCTCCCAAACATTTTTTATATCTCCTCTGATTCATCTTCAGAGGAGGAAATTCACATGTCTTCTGATTCATCTTCAGAGGCATCAGGGTGGGCAAATTACTTTCCACCTTGTGCTTCAAGCTCTACATCAATGAAGCCTAAGAAGAAGACTGCAACACCTGCGCCATCACTTGAATTTTACTCTAGCTCCTCAGATGATGATGAGACTTACACCCTCTCCAAGGAGTTGCCAAGGGCTTTGACACAGGCTCTAGGATCAGCTTTGTCAAATATGAAGAAAATTTCAGTTCCAGAGAAGCCTGCAAGACTCCCAAAGCCTCCCAAACAAGTTCTTGGTCTTGCTAGCCCAAAGATGTGGTCAACCTTTGAGAATCAGAGGAAAAGTGCTCAAAAGGCCAAGCACAACTACAAGGGAAAGGGCAAGAAGCCAATGGAGTAGCTGGTGTAGGGTGTAGTTTGTTAGGATTTTATGTTTTGTGTTTTGATGATGGATGTTTTTACTCTCTTTCAATTGTAATGAAACTTTTGAATGAATGAATGAAGTTTCTCTGTATTTCCTTTTTCACTGTGAGAGCAAAATTTACCACTGTTTGCACTATAGTTTGGATGGTAGGGCAAGAGTGTATGAAAAAAAATTGAAAAAAAAATGATAGAAAAAAGAGAAAAAGAAAAGAGAAAAAACATACGTGTGGAAAACTAGAAGGGGGTTGAATAGTTTAGCGCTTTTTAACTTGTTAATCTTTGAAAATCTTTACGTGTAACCAACAATTCTAACTAATTAACAATAATTAATATGCAAGTATAAAGAAAGAAACGATCAAACCACAACACGATTGTTTATCGTAGTTCAGCTACAAGGACTCTTTCTCCTTGCCCTACTCCACGCCCCGAGTATCCAACTCGAGAGTTTCAAGCACTAGTCAACAAGCTCCTTTCACTGGTGGAGAAACCCTTACAATCGTCGCTTACACTTTATCCGGTACAAAGCTAAATATCGGGTCCTAGTTCAAGGTAGAACCACCCTAACGTCGCCTATCCACTATTTCCGACACTAAGCTAGATGTCGAGTTCTTTTACAAAGGTACAACCACTCCTATCACTTAATGTATTTTGAGGACCAAAATACTAACTGACAACTTCTTAACAAAATACAAATGAAGTATAAACTACAAGAGTTTACACAATAGAAGTCTAACAAGTCTTGCAACATTGATTTGAAACTTGTAACTTCTCGGATGAACTTGTGAACTTCCTTTCTACATAAGAGAATCACATAAGTGAGTTGCTACTGAGTTAGATTAGATAAGTGAATGTTTATATGCAAATTATAGCTAAAAGTGATAATTGATTTCTTGCAGGTGGCATGGTATTTATAGCCAACCAAACCAGCAGACCGGCGGAACCAAAACAAGGGTTCCGCCCTTGTAACCCCAGGGTTCCGCCAGGTCTGACAGTCAAAGACTCCAAGAAATCTTTCCATATCTAGCAATGTCAAATCAAGTTTTTTCAAGTCAACACACAATAGATAGAGTAAGAAACCTTCTAAAATGTATAAGAGATCTTATGGAAAGTCAACTACTAGATTTAGTAACCTTTCCATAAATGCTCATGATGCATGCCATGATGTCATATTATATTTTCTATATTTAGAAATATAACAATGTTATGTTTAATATGTAAGTGTAGTAAATGAAATAAAGTCTAGTTAAGCAAGACTTAAACTAAAATCATGTTTTACTAAAAACTAAAGTTTACACTTTGTCATTAACAAAACTTAGCAAAGATCGTAAAATATAAATAACGCTTTTAGGCGATATTTGTATTAACAATCTCCCCCTTTTTGTTGATGGCAAAACACAAACTTTATTTTTAAGTAAATCACTAATTATAGTGTTAAGTCTTTAAAAGTTTGTATTTAAACTTGATTTACTCTCCTTATAAGTTGATGAAAATCATTATAAGTATATAAGTTTAAATATATTTTCTTCCCCTTTTTGTCAAAACAAAAAGAAGAGTTGCGAAGCGGAATAATGCAAGTGCTCCCCATTAGACAATACTCCCCCTAAATGGAGTGCCAAGTAAGGATTCATGGATTTTGAACCTACAATAGAAAGTTAGTTGACACAAGAAACAAGTATAGAACAAGTCATGAGAAGATGAGAACTCACATCATACTCATAACAAAATAAAATTCAACCCATAATACACCCAATATAGTAGAACCGATTTTTATTTCTAGTAAAATTTATGTTTGACAAAGGTCAAATTAAAGACAAGAAATAAAATTCCTACTTTTAAGAAGAAAAACAAAAAATTGAAAATAACTTAGAAAGAAAAGACATTACTACATCTATAAAAAGACTGTCATTGTCCTTAATAAGAAACATCCTCTAAAACAAGGTCTAAGGGTGTTGAGGTAGATGAGAGATGGCGTTTAGACGCTCCAAAATGTGGTTTAGGATAAATCTCATTTCATATGTTAGCTCACGGATGTCCTTTTGACATCGTTCACTTATGTGAGCGGTTCTCTCACAATGTCTGCAATCATGGCAGGGAAAGTTAGCTGGAAGAGGAATTTCATTAGTTGTTGGTGGATCATTGGTGGTTGATGGAGCAAATGTGGATGGTTGAGGGGTGTTTTGATTTCCTATAATAGATGAGTATAGAGTCGTTTGGAAATCCATGACATGGTTGAGATGAGAGTCAACCATATGCTTGAAAGCATATAAATGGTTCAAACGAGTGTTAAGTTCTTGTTGTTGATCATGATGGTGGAAGCTTGGTTCTCCGTAAAGGGGACCATGAATGTCTTTGTAAATGGGGTGGAATAATAATGGTTGTGGTTGTGCATGAACTTGATCTTGTGGAAAAATTGAGGGTCTAGCATATCGGTAAGCCAAACGCTCTACCAATGATGGTTGATGCGGTTCATGATCTAATGACCGAATTGGTTGAAGCCTTGGTTGTTGTTGGGTTTCCATTTGAGCAATGGTGTCAAAGGGTAGCAATGGTGGTGGGTTTGATGATCTAGGTGGTAGGTCTTCTAAAGTTTCCAAAAATGGATGCGGTGATGTTGGTGGTGTTTGGAAAAGTTCCATTGGTGTTAATGTTGGTGATTGAGGTGATGGAGTTTTTGATGGTTGAGTTGGTGCCGAAGATGGTGTTGAATCACTTGGTGTTTTAGTTGGTGGCGGAGTAGTGATTATGTTGGCATTGCAAGGTTTTGGAGATGGTGTTGGAGTAGCAAGGTTGAGGAAGTTTGTATCTTGGATAGGTGAGGAAATGTTGAGTGATGAATCACTTGATGATGATGAGCTTACTTGAATGGTTTTGTTGAAGCAACATGGTTTTACACTAATCCTAGTGGTTTTCCTAATAGATCTTGATGATTCGGATGAAGTATTGGATTTAGTCATCTCAAGACTTTGGTTAGCTAGAATTATGAGATTAAGAGAAGTGGTGGTGATGGTGTGAATTGGAAGTATGAATGTTGGTCAATTTATAGGAAGAACATGTTATGGAAAGGAGTGTTTGGATTTGATGTTGTTCCATACAAATTTGGAGGTTTCTAATCATTTGGAAGAGTTCCAAGAACTTGTCAAGTCATTGGAAGTCAATCCAATGGAGTTGGGTGGAGTGAAAGACTAACTTATGCACTAAATGCTATGTGATCATGGAAATTGATTTGGTTAGGAAGCTCCACGGATTTCAAGGAACCTTATGGAGGGTTCCTTGCTTGATGAAGAAGGGTTCCTTGGATTGATATTTATTGAATTGGAATTTTAGCGGGAAAAGGCTTCCTAATTGTTCTAGTGAGTAAGAATGATCCTAATGTGTTTATTGGAATTTAGGGAAGATGTTTCTTACTAGTGAAAATGATTTGATCTTCAAAGAAAGTTTGAATTTAAGAAAAAAAAACTGCAGGTAACTGGCGGAACCAAACGCTTACACAGGCGGAATCCTGTTTTAGGTTCCGTCTTATCCGTTGGGCCAAACTGGGTTTACCCAGAAAAATGCACTGGCGGAACCCTATTTTTGGTTCCGCCAGGGGTCTGAGAGTAGACAGAACAGGTGCAAGGGGGTCGGGACGAAATCCAAATTTTCCGAAAACTCTTGGAACATAAAATTTAAGGTATATTTGATTAGGAAATGCAAAAAGTGAATGTAGAAACACTCTTACCGATAGATTTTGACCAGGGGCTAGCGAATTTCACTATACTTAGTGAAATTTTCATAAACTAGAAAATTTGACAACATTTCAAATGTCGTCGTCCTGCATAAATAGTTAAACCGATACATTGTCAAATAATAATAATAGAGCATAGACGTACAAAACAACATAAACCACATAGTTTAATGTCTACAAAGTTCTAAAACTTAATTGTGCCAAACGCTCCTTAAGCATACATCTCACAAGCGGTCCAACTTCGTCTTCATCTTTCCAATGTACCTTTCAATGCACTTCCACATTCCTTTCGTTTGCTTGAATTCTTTTGACTCATTTTTAATGGTGGGAAGTTCTTGAAGGTAATCGAGAGGGGCTAGCTTAGAGTCCGGAAGACCACGTCTTCACTCATTGATGAAGATGAGGATGAAGGTAAAGGAGAACGAAGACGTTTCCCTTGAGTCTTAAAGACTCTCTTACCACTAAGAGGAACAAAGGTGTGAAGAATGAGGGAGTAATCAAGGCGAACACCCTTGTGATTTGGTGGAATAGGTGAGACGGCTCTAAAGAGACGGGTGAGGAGCATCCCATATGGGAGAGCGGTTTTTCCATTAAGAGGTATACCGGCCATTCTTTTAGCCATATAGTAAGCCAAATTGAAGGGTTGTCTAGTGGAGATACTATAGAGCATGTAACTTAGACACGTGTTCAAATGTTCTCTATTACCTACGGAACTTATGACATTAGCCCTAAGAACCTCTTCCCACTTCCTAAATTGAGGTTTAAGTTCATTAANATACCGGCCATTCTTTTAGCCATATAGTAAGCCAAATTGAAGGGTTGTCTAGTGGAGATACTATAGAGCATGTAACTTAGACACGTGTTCAAATGTTCTCTATTACCTACGGAACTTATGACATTAGCCCTAAGAACCTCTTCCCACTTCCTAAATTGAGGTTTAAGTTCATTAAGTTCCATTCCAAAAGGGTCTTTGTTCACTTCACTTCCCAAATGATTTTTCCTAGTGATGGAAGTTCTTACGAAGAGATGGTCACGAAGCACTTCCTTACTAACAAGAGAAGTGGCATAGGAGGAATCTTGTTCAACGGAGTCTAGAGTAGAGAGTGGCCATTTGTCCGTGTAAAGACAAGTGCCATTGTTTGGAATACCAAGGATTCTAGCAAATTCATCTAGAGGTAAGACGGTTTTGTGTTCATTGATAAAAAATTCCACGGATATATGACCATATTCATCACTCGAGAGATCTACGGTAGCATAGAATTCTAGAATGAACCTAGGACAAATTGGCTCATCAATATCTAGGAGACAATCAAAGTTGATGGTAGCTAAGTCTTGGCGAATGGAGTTTCCTTCTAGGAAGGATGGATCGATGGTTCTCCCCTCATGAACATAACGTTTCTCTAACCCCTTAAAGACATTGACTCGGTGTGGAGAGAGACCTTTGGTCATATGGTGTTTGGGTAGATACTTGAGGGTGCCTTTGTGATCGGAGAATGTTGCGGGAGGCATGTTTATTCCTAGAAAGCACAAAATTTTACATTTTAGTTGAAATCAATGACTTTTAAAATGAGAGTGATCTAGTGTGTGCCTTTATGCAAGAAATGTGAAGATATGGTTATCTTTGATACATGTTGATGCTCAAAACGTTTTTATGATGCAAATTTTGTTTTGAAACACATGATGACCCTAGCTCTTCTAATTCAATGTAGTTTTAAATGTAACAAAAAATGCATATTGGTTATGCATTCTCTTTATCATTCAAGAGTTTTGTGCAAATAGTATTTACCTAATGTTTTTCATTTGTTTTAATAATGTAATGAAGTGTTATGTCATAATTGTGAATGTGATTTTTCAAAAAGGTTTTATAAGGGATGTTTGGCTAATTATGATGTTGTTTAAAAGATGCAAGAACATAATCAAGGGAAAGCATGATTCGTTTTGTTTCCAACTAGGATTCTACAAATTTTCACAAATAATTGCATAAACCCTAAGATTTTAGATATTGTTTGTAAATGAAAATGTTATACTAAGATCAGGAATGGAATTAAGTTAATAATACTTACAATGTTGCTTGGAATGAAGAATGATTGAAGAGGAGCCCTAATTTTCGTGTGTGGAGATGTTTTGGTCGTGAATAGTGGCTGTGAATGAGTAATAGTTATGGGTTAGGGAGTGTTTGGTTTAAACTAGAAATAACTTGATCTGCAGAGTTGGCGGACCCGGCGGAACCAAAAAGGGGGTTCCGCCCGTTCAGTTGAAAGGTTCCGCCATATCAGCAGAGATGAAAAATGTTTTGATTTGTTTTGATTTTTGTGATTTTATTCTAATGTTCGACACTATATTATAGGTTCCATGAGTCCTAAACTAAGTCTAAGAAGGATAAATGATTCTTATTTAAGAGGTTTCGTGAAAGCGTTGACAATGTGGTTTTCGTATGAAACTTTCTTGGTTGAGATGCCCCTCAATGAACATTTTTTCCAAGGGGATGATGATGGATTTCAATATGTTCAGTAAGAGCACATTTGATTTGATTATCACTGAGGTCGATTCTTCCTTTGATGTTGCTTAAATGACGAAGGTGATATCAAGCGAGAATATGAGGCTGACGGGATCCTTTTTGATCTTAAGGAACTTGTAGACATGCTTTTCAGCCCGACTGGGCTTTAGTATGTGGAGGTTGCATGAGTCGTTTGTTTCTTAGAGAACCATAAGGTGAGACAATGTCCACATAAAAGTACAAATACTATTGTGCTTTTTCTATCAACATAGTTACCGGCATGATCCAAGTTGGCATATACTATGGTGTCTATTCCCGTTCCTTTGGGATACCATAATTCTGAATGTGCAGTAATATTAAAATTTCGTTTAATGGCTTCAAGGAGGATTAGGATCTTCTTGAAAATGAGCACATAGACAAACACTAAACATAACGTCGGGTCTACTAGCCGTGAGGTAAAGTAGACTTTCAATCATATCTCTTTATTTAGTGTAATCTACGGATGCACTTTTCTCATCCTTGGTGAGACATAGAATACGTAATTCATTGTGTACTTGTGAGGAACTAGGAATGACTTCTAAGTGATTATTCCTTGCCTTTTGAAGCTTGCGAAAAGTCTTTCATAGTATTTTTATCTTGACTTTGTTTATTTTCTTTCCAACATCTTTATTTATTTCGGAAGATCCAATTATGATTTTATTCTTCGATTGAGATGCTAAGGTCAAAACTTTATTTTTATCAGATTTGTGTATTTATACCCAAGATACTTGTTTCAAACCAATGTTTGACACGAGACAACATATGTTAATTCCAGTTTCAGCTTATTTCTTTATGGTTCCTTTTATTAATGTTCCTAATGACTCTAATCTAATGAATGACTTTTAAATCCTTTAACAAATTCTCTATTTAATAGTTCATCTTTCTTGTCATTTCCTAAGCTCTCGTATCTCACCATTATTCGATTTTTCACTGAGTCATCATCTACCGAAGGTGATGTCTTTAAAGGAAGATGGTCATTAGTTGAGTGTTAAGTTTAATGATTTCTCGATTCATTAGGTTTCTTCGTTTAAAATAGTATAACCTTTGTTATTATAAAATCATCCAAGAGGTATGTCTCCATAAAACTTAGAGTTGAATTTTTATGTGCAAAACCTTGGAGTTTTAGAATACAATGTTTTCTTCAAACATATTAAAATGTTTTGATGTACTCTATTACCTTTTATATGCTTTATGTGAAGATTTATTAAACGAGAGTTTTTAAGATATGATTGAAAATTCAAATCTTTGTGTTTAGATGATATTATCTCATAAACTATTGTGGATTATTTTATTTATTGAATTTGCAAGCATCATAAAAGTGTTGGTCATCTTATCACTTAGGAGATTCTTAGTTACCTCACTTGTAGACAAGCTTTAAGTGAGACTCACTCAAGAGTTCCAATTTTCTATGTCCGAGGGCTAAGTAAGATGAAGCACCTTATGTCTCCCATTTATTATTATGTGGAAATCCTTCTACCACAGAGGATCTAATCCTCGTTATAACTTACTAAAGAAAGAACAACTTAAGGTATGAACTGCTAATACTACACACGATAAATCTTAAGCTAAAAGCACGAGACAACAATAAGTAAGTTGAAATAATGCGTACCTTTTAAGTTCCATAGAGAAGCTATCAAGAGGATAATCATTAAGCGTTATATCTTGACTTGTAGGAAAGCTTGGAAACTCAAATACTCATGAATCCAAGGAGGTTAGACAAACATATAAAAGCATAGAACATGATATCCTTAATCCTTTTATCGTAAGTTTCTATTAGAGATTAAGTTACTTCTAAACCTTTCTCCTAGACTTAACAAACTTTACTTGCTTTGTTTTACTTATTGATGGTCCATTCAAGTTATATCCTAATCCGGTTTTATCTCTAAATGACTTTTGACTTTTCAATAATCTTTCAAGAGATTTTGAACTTTCTTCAAATTTAACTAACATTTTTCCTTTTTCATTTTGTCTTTTAATTTCATGTTTGTAATCTTGACATATTTTGCATTCTAGATCAATTTCAACATTACTCTCAAGTCTAGACATTTTATCTTCCAACATGATTTCCTTTTCAAAATTGTTCTCGACAGATTTTGATGGTTCATTGTTAAAGATTGTTTTTAGGTCCATGTTACTTAAATGTTTAGATTCATTTTCTAGTTTAGAGAATTCTAAGATGAATGTGTCAAAGCAAAAGTGTTCGGTTTCAAGTTGTACCTTGTTTGTGGTTTTATCAAATTCATAACTACAAACCGGATAGTTGTCTTCATCTTCATCCGTGTCACTCCATGATTCGTAAGCAAGTCCTCTTTGAGCTTGACACAAGTTTTCATCTTCACTTATACCTTCATTGAAAACATTTAAACTCGTAGCACATGTATTTACTTCAACTAAATGTCTATCCATTAGTTTTTCTAAGACTACCAGCTCATATGTAAGATCAAGTTGATCATCTTTGACTTGACATATTTCTTGATGAAAGTTTAATATATTTTTCCAAATATCATTAGCCGTTTGGCAAAAATACACTCTTTCATATTCAATCCTAGGTAAAGCTTTATAAATCATCATCTTTGCTTTAGTGTTTTTATCAAATTTAAGATAATCATCTTGTTTTTCAAAACTTGTTTTTGTTGGTTTAAAATCACCAATGGAAATAATATGCCAAAGATCTTGATCAATTGATCTCACATAGTTTTCAAATTTATTTTTCCATTCAAGGAAGTTTTCTTTTTCAAATAGCGGTGGCCTTTGAGTAGATTGCCCTTCTTTTAGATTTTCAAAATCCATGGATCGATCCAAGTTTTAAAATACAATATATTTTAAAGATCTTGAGTAACGTAGCTCTTGATGCCAATTGTGGAAAACTAGAAGGGGGGTTGAATAGTTTACCGCTTTTTAACTTGTTAATCTTCGAAAAGCTTTACGTGTAAGCAACAATTCTAACTAATTAACAATAATTAATATGCAAGTATAAAGAAAGAAACGATCAAACCACAACACGATTGTTTGTCGTGGTTCGGCTACAAGGACTCTTTCTCCTTGCCCTGCTCCACGCCTCGAGTATCCAACTCGAGAGTTTCAAGCACTAGTCAACAAGCTCCTTTCACCAGTGGAGAAACCCTTACAGTCGTCGCTTACACTTTATCCAGTACAAAGCTAAATACCGGGTCCTAGTTCAAGGTAGAACCACCCTAACGTCGCCTATCCACTATTTCCGACACTAAGCTAGGTGTCGAATTCTTTTACAAAGGTACAACCACTCCTATCACTTAATGTATTTTGAGGACCAAAATACAAACCGATCACTTCGTAACAAAATACAAATGAAGTATAAACTACTAGAGTTTACACAATAGAAGTCTAACAAGTCTTGCAACGTTGAGTTGGAACTTGTAACCTCTCGGATGAACTTGTGAACTTCCTTTCTACATAAGAGAATCACACAAGTGAGTTGCTACTGAGTTAAATGAGATAAGTGAAATTTTATATGCAACGTATAGCTAAAAGTGATAATTGATTTCTTGCAAGTGGCTTGGTATTTATAGCCAACCAAACCGGCGGATCCGGCGGAACCAAAACAAGGGTTCCGCCCTTGTAACCCCAGGGTTCCGCCAGGTCTGACAGTCAAAGACTCCAAGAAATCTTTCCATATCTAGCAATGTCAAATCAAGTTTCTTCAAGTCAACACACAATAGATAGAGTAAGAAACCTTCTAAAATGTGTAAGAGATCTTATGGAAAGTCAACTACTAGATTTAGTAACCTTTCCATAAATGCTCATGATGCATGCCATGATGTCATGTTATATTTTCTATATTTAGAAATATAACAATGTTATGTTTAATATATAAATGTAGCAAATGAAATAAAGTCTAGTTAAGCAAGACTTAAACTAAAATCATGTTTTACTAAAAACTAAAGTTTACACTTTGTCGTTAACAAAACTTAGCAAAGATCGTAAAATATAAATAACGTTTTTAGGTAATATTTGTATTAACAATACGGACTACCATCCCGTCTTTTATTTTTGTTTTGAGTCAAGAAAGTATCAAGAAAATACAAAAAAGAGTTAGTAGTTAGTGAGTCGAGTCGAGTCTTGGCTTAGCAACACCTCATTGTACATGTAATTGACTAAGATAATTGACTGGCCACCAGTAAAATTCCCTATTTCAAACAAAACCGCGTTTTTCCATACCCTTACACCTAATGTTACAACCCTTTAAAAGACCTCTTTGATAGTTTATCATAGGTGTTTACGCAAAAGTGGTGGAGGTTTGATCCATTCTCAAGCCTATGGTAATCTATGTGCTATGACAAGTAAAGAGTGTTTTATTTTCTCGTTTCCATATGTTATATAACTTTATACACCGAGAGATGTGAGAATCCAAACACTTTATATGATGTTAAGATCGTTTATAGCTCGAGGTTATTTAGACCTCATCTAGGGATTACACAATAATAATGATTAATAACACGATACGCAGCGGAATAAACAAAACAATCATTATTATTGCTACAAGGTTTCTTCATCATCATCTCCTAACACTAACAATATACAAACTAATCAGCCCCGATACTACTTGATCAAGTGTAGTACGGTTACTCAACAATAACAGGGATAAATGATCGTTGAGGCTAAAACTACCCTAGGCGTTTTCCCATACAACGCCTGTACACACACTTTTCCTGATGTTACATCTTGACACACATGATTAATAAACCTAATTCCTTGTATCTCTTTATATTATAAAGATACTAGGGTTACAAAATACTACGAAGGACTATATTGTAATAACTTCTTTGTAAAGCAAGTCCCTTGTCTTTTGCATTGTCTTCATCCTTCACTTTGTCTTATTAAGTCCTTCTTCTTTCATGTATTTTGTCATATCAACTCAAATATTAGACTCAACTATGAGGTAAAAGTATATAATTTTCGTGCTTATTATGATTAACGTGGAACGATTGTATGTTGTAATTACTTTAACATTAATGTTAAGTGACCGTTATATTGAAAATTGATTAGGATAAAAGCATATTTGCTTGAGGACAAAATCTCAAGTGTAGGGATATTTGATAAGGATTTATTTGGTACATTTTTAAGGGGTCATTTAAACGCAAAATCGTATGAATATGATCAAATATTGCCCTAAATCGTTTATTTTTGCATTTTAGGTACTTGGGAAGGAAACTCTGCAAATCGATATGTTTTGGGCTTAAAACGACAAGAAAAGAGAAGAAAACGAACAAGTCTCAAAATCTATTAGGAAAGGTATCCTGACGGCGTCACACTTTACCAAGTAACGCCGTCACTTGTTGATGAAGATGGATTTTTGGTGAAAAATAAACAAGCGTCACCTCAGAAGAATTTGAAGACTCTATAACCTGACGGCGTCAGGTGTATTTTGAAGACCAAAGTCACGTACAAAGTTAACAAGAGACGGCCCAGATCATTTACCAAGAAACGACGTCAAAGGCCTTCATGACGGCGTCAGAGATCCTTAGTGGCGCAGTTACAACGGCGACTTGCACACGAGGAAACCCTAGATACGGTGAGCTGACGGCGTCATAATCCATAAGGTGACGCCGTCAGAGTTGTAAAACTATATATACTTTCGTATGTTTTTCATAATTCGTGTAACATCTTGGAATAGGGTTTTGATGCGTGTCGTGTGTCACGTTGTAGTATAGTTGTTTTGCCTATTCAAGTTTAAATTTTATATTTAGCCGACTTATCCTAACACACACAACAACGAGCAGTGTACCCGATCAATATGTAGATAGTGGTAAGCAGAGTGTCGATCACTAAGAGTGGAACGTAATATCTAGTTAACCTAATCAGTATTTTAATATCCTAAGTTTGTTTTACAACCTAATATAACGCAAGGGGGGGTTTAGTCTGAGAGATTAGCACAGTTTTGGTAGATTAAATAATAAAAGTAAAACTAATGAGAATGAATCAGAGAATACAAAACACATACACGGATAGATAATAGATACAGATAGAAGGTCTGTCCTATAGTTAAGTAGCTTGTCACTTGTTTTATTGTTAGTTTTATATGATGAGTATCGTAATCTTATCTGTCTCGTTGGATCCTAAATATAGGCGAGTAAACTCTTAATGATCACTTATGCCTATCCCACTTTCTAGACACTAGATAAGTAGGCGAGAAGGGGGTATGGCAGCCCAAGCAAAACTCAGCTAGACACAGAGGTTATCAATGCACATATACAAGCCACCAAAAAAACATCATATAAACTTTAATTGATGGGAAAGCAATTTTAAGGGGAGCAGTATGGTGGCCACAAGCCCATCAATCCTGATTAATTAAAGCTTACTAATACAATAAAACAAAACTACTTAATGAATTATACACATTCAGGACCTTCTTACTGCTCTTAGATCTTCATTTAGGGTGTGTCTTGTGTTGCTTCTTCGTCTGAATTCGTCTCCTTAGGGTTACGTTGCACACAAAATTCGTAGGTAATGATGGTCTAATTATAGTTTCTGTCTGAGGGTTCGATGCGGCGCATCAACTAAGTAGATGCGGCGCATTGAGGTAACTTCGCGTGGGGTCCAAGATTATTATATTCTGGAATCTTCGTACACCGTCTTCAGATGCGGCGTAACTTGAATCTTTATGTGGCGCATGTCCTTCAGTATCTTGGATTGTATCTGGTGAAGTCTTGATAGTGATACGACGTATGTCAATAATGTGATGCGGCGTATCTGGAGTAGAACAAGCTGGATCTTCTTCGTTGACCAAAGTTTCATATGCGGCGCATGATAAAATCACATGCGGCGCATTCTTCAAAGTCAGGCAATGGTCTTCGAATTTATCTAAGTATGATAGTACGGCGCATCTGTCGAGAATGATGCGGCGTATCTCCTTGATTTCAGTAGACTTTTCCATCTTGATNTTGTATCTGGTGAAGTCTTGATAGTGATACGACGTATGTCAATAATGTGATGCGGCGTATCTGGAGTAGAACAAGCTGGATCTTCTTCGTTGACCAAAGTTTCATATGCGGCGCATGATAAAATCACATGCGGCGCATTCTTCAAAGTCAGGCAATGGTCTTCGAATTTATCTAAGTATGATAGTACGGCGCATCTGTCGAGAATGATGCGGCGTATCTCCTTGATTTCAGTAGACTTTTCCATCTTGATTAATTTGCTCCATAATTAGTCCAAAATCTCCAAGTTTCACCTATTGCTTGTTATTTCCTGAGAATCACTAAAGTAAACAATCAAGCACCGATTCTCATACATAAATAAGTAAAACAAGTCGATTAAATAGGATGAATGATGTCAATATAATGTACTTATTTGATGTCATCAAATGTCCCCCACTTGAACTTTACTTGTCCTCAAGTAAACCTTAGATTAAATTTATGAAATTGTATCCTAAAAGATATTAGGATGTATTTTTATCATTAAGCACTTATTCGTTTTTTCATAATCACACAACCAAACACTTTAACAAGTTAGAAACAAAATAAAATTTTCAATATCAAAACAAATCTAAATCATTTAGTTGCTCAGTCGTGACGAATATTCTATCATAGGCTTGGCAGACATACACATCTCCTCCACTAAAGCTAAGGAGTAACAAGTCTAAAGCGGTTAAAAGGGTTTTGAGGCTTTAGGGTTAAACCTAGCTTTGCTCAAACGTTTCCTACATAAACTTAGCAGATCGCTAGCGTGAGTCCTCGACGCTTCAACTAACGGATGGTCACTAATATGCTTCTTGGATCGCTAGCGCGTAGTTTGCATAATGGATGGTCACCAAGTTACAAACTAGATCGCTAGCGCGTTAGCAAATTAATCTAATACTCGGATGGTCACTACCTTCTTCATATATTCTACATTCTTACTTAGCCATCATTCTATTCGGATGCTCGAAAGCTAACGATGAATAGAACGATACGGTTTCGTATGGATAATATTCGGGATAAAAATTGGTGTAAAATAAAAAATACAAAACAAATAGATTAAGTCCTAATGTGTGGTTAATCACTTCCCAACCATCCCATGAATAAGACTCATATCATTGAATAACTCACGCTTTTGACTAATGTAACTCACGCTTTAGTTAGACACAAATTATACTCAATAAAATCTTAAACAAAGAACAAACCTTAGTTGGCGTTCCCATAACGGCCAACTCTCTTTCAATCCATAAATATATTACAACAACAAATAGCGGAGATATCTTCCACTTAATTCAAAACATTACAATAGTTGGTTAAACAAACTTCCAACTTTCTTCTTTATTTTTCTTTTCTAATTTTTTCGATTTTTTTTAAACTAACATAGATGTGTAAAATTTCACAACTTTACTATCACGATTTTTCTAGAAAATATTTCTTTACTTTTCAAAACCTTCAGATATAAAAGTAATAGTGAAAGTAGTAAACACACGAAAATAAAAATATGCAATATGTACTTTCACTCCAATTACATTGTGCAATTTCCCGACCTAACCAAAGATAATGAATTACGCACACGAACACAGGTTACGCAAGGAAACACACTTTGCCTAAGCAACTAACCACGGACTTTAATCTACAGGGTAGGCTAAGGTGTAAAGGTGTAACGAAACATAAAACATAGGTGTAAGAAACGAAAGGAATGGCTCCGAGGGTTTTTCTAGGGGTATCTTACTCTAAAAGTGAGAGTAAACAAAAGAATTTAAACGGGGGGTTAATTAACCAATGTGGTTAGTTAATAACACATAACATTTAAAGGCTATTTGGGTGTAATCCTAGAAATTTACCACTTTAGACAAGTCACTCANACATAGGTGTAAGAAACGAAAGGAATGGCTCCGAGGGTTTTTCTAGGGGTATCTTACTCTAAAAGTGAGAGTAAACAAAAGAATTTAAACGGGGGGTTAATTAACCAATGTGGTTAGTTAATAACACATAACATTTAAAGGCTATTTGGGTGTAATCCTAGAAATTTACCACTTTAGACAAGTCACTCAAATTATATCAATAATACTCATTATTGTGGACTAAAATAGTATATAAGCCAAGTTCTAAAGTTTACAAGTCACCGGCACACTAAAATGTTTGTGTAAAAAGTTCTCACAATTTTTGAAAATAAGGTTATGTGTGCAGTTATGTAATTTCGACTAAACAAAAACATGCTAAAAAATTTTAAATTTCGACATATTAAGCATAAATTAAGCATATTTTTGAAAAGTTTAGAACAAGTAACGTTCTAATTCTCCATCCCCCCACTTAAGTTAAACAATGTCCTCGTTGTTTGTATTTAAAATTAAAAACCGGGAAATTAAAAAGAATTAGAACGGAAAAACTCCCTTAGATTTGCTCGGTATGATCCTCCATTATGCGTTTTGCGAGCAATCCTATAAATACCACCATTCTAAAAATTCCACACCTGAGTTTAAGAAAATCAAACTTGTGCATAATTCATTAGTAGTTAGAAAATAAAACCTAAAAATAAAAATAAAAAAAAATTCATCAGGTCAGTCGATACGCCGCATCCATGGAAAGGAATGCGCCGTATCGAGCCTGGAATTAATACGAATCAGAAAATGAGATGCGTCGCATCCTTAACCAGGGATGCGCCGCATTAAATAAACTGATAGAATGTTTTAAAGTCTAAAAATAAAATGCAGAAAGAAAAATAAAAGATATGACCTGAGCAGTTGACACGCCGCATCTATTGAATGAGATGCGCCGCATCGACTACAGGTCTGACAGACTCGACACAAAAAATAGTAAAGCTAAATCCAGGTTTTCTCTCGGTGAGCACTTTTCTTTATTTCAGAGTCTTCAAGTTAGACTCATCTTCAGCTCCTATTTAGTTCTCGTCACGTACCACCCTTCTTCCTTAATGCGAAAGATGTCGTGATATACTTGCGTAACATTCTCTTCAGTACGAGTTAACTCGTTAAATTCAGTAATCTTAATAGATGCATATTCTTCTAATGGCCCAAAGGAATACTTAATCACCTCAAATTTTTCAGCGGTAAAGGTTGGAGCCTTGGAGGTTTTTGATATGGTATTCCGAGAAGTCGACATTTTCGTTTCTTGAATGATTCTACTTTCTCGTTAACAAAGTTAGACTCTTGATTACAAATTAGATAATCCTCAAGGCCGTTTGTGAATTCATTATCATTTTCTTCATTCGATTCCGGAAGATCTTCATTAATATCTTCAATAGGATGATAACTATCCTTACTGCTTGATTCATAATTGCTTTGAAGTTGTTCTCATTCTCTTTGAAATCTCCATTTTAATCTTCGGTCAAGCTTTGTATAATCATTAAAGCTTCTATGCACCCATTCCCAAAACGTCATGTCCTTAGGGTCACGAAGTTCTTTAAGTCTTTCGATTCTTGCTTTCTCTTGTAAAGCTTCACTTTTTCTTTCACTATCTTCAACCAAATCATACCAACTGTAGTTCGCAAAGTATACATCATTCCCAATTCGCGTCATACCAATCAAGTTTCCTCCATTGCAAATTCCGTCATTCCTCCCGTCACAACTTGGCCATTCACTACTTCCATCCTTGAAACGAATAGGCTCACAGCTATGTACCAATTCATCATAGTATACTGGTTTATTAGAAACCATGGAATTTGATCGTTCCATTCAAATAACCGAGTGTTCTTGAATGCATCATAAGTTTTGAACCCCGGCAGATCTACAGTAAGTACATCAGCATCAATCTTCAATAAATAATTAAATTCAATGAATTCCTTGCATAAAGGTGTTTTATACTCGAATAGATTCGTTTCAATCCTAAATAATTCAGCCACCTCATCTTCAAGATCATCATCGTCTTTCCCCGCCTTCCAGTAAGTCCAGAGTTCATTTTTCAGAGATGAACTCATTTTTCTAGGGTAACGAAACTTAGACCTCAACCAGCAAGCAAATTCAGGACTAAAATCTTCCAAAAACTTTATTTTAAGCTCAACCCAATTAGTAATAGATCTGTAAGGTTCATTGTTCAGCCAACACTTTGCGGTCCCTGAAAGTGTAATAGGAGAGACTCGAAGCATAAACTGGTTAAAGGTTGTATACTTTGTTCGGTAAAGGTTAGCAATTTCAAGGATCCTTTCCACGTGTTCATTAAAATATATCAGACTTTTATTCAGAAAATCAATGCGCCTCTTTATAAATTAGAATGCGCCGTATGTTTTAAGTTATCAAAAATTAATTATATTTATAAAATTTAAATGCGCCGTATAAACAAAAGTTAATACGTCATATCTTCGTTACGCTTCAAAATACAAGATTTTTGATTCAGATTAAAATGCGCCGTATCGATGAAAATCGATGCGCCGCTTTTATTTAATAATTCGAAAACTGTTTTTAATAAATTAATTAATACGCCGTATCTGTAAAATAGATGCGCCGTATGTCGGTTAGGGTTTAAAAAGATTTATGATTAAAAACAGAATACGTCGTATCTGGGGGATAGATGCGCCGTATTAGAATTATTAAACGCGCTGTATATAAAAATTAAAACGTCATACGCCGCATCTAAATAATAGATGCGCCTTATCGTTTGTATCAGTAGAATACAGCGACAGCAGTTATGCAGAAAAAAAATAAAAGAAAAACTAAAAATTACAAAAATAAAGAAAAACAAACACACAAAAACAATAAATATGCAAATTATACTACGAATGCAATCTAACTAATATACAACAAAGTGGGTTAGAATCTAAAATATACAAAAACTTAAAAATTTAGAAAACCTAATTAAAATACTAACTAGATAAACAAATATTAACAATTCACTCCCCGGCAGCGGCGCCAAAAACTTGATGCGTGTCGTGTGTCACGTTGTAGTATAGTTGTTTTGCCTATTCAAGTTTTAAATTTATATTTAGCCGACTTATCCTAACACATACACTAACGAGCAGTGTACCCGATCAATATGTAGATAGTGGTAAGCAGAGTGTCGATCACTAAGAGTGGAACGTAATATCTAGTAAACCTAATCAATATTTTAATATCCTAAGTTAGTTTTACAACCTAATCTAACGCAAGGGGGGTTTAGTCTGAGAGACTAGCACAGTTTTGGTAGATTAAACAATAAAAGTAAAACTAATGAGAATGAATCAGAGAATAGCAAACACGTACACGGAGATAATAGATACAGATAGAAGGCCTGTCTTATGGTTAAGTAGCTTATCACTTATTTTATTGCTAGTTTTATCTGATGAGTATCGTAATCTTATCTGTCTCGTTGGATCCTAACTATAGGCGAGTAAACTCTTAATGATCACTTATGCCTATCCCACTTTCTAGACACTAGATAAGTAGGCGAGGAGGGGGTATGGCAGCCCATGCAAAACTCAGCTAGACACAGAGGTTATCAATTCACATATACAAGCCAACAAAAAAACATCATATAAACTTTAATTGATGGGAAAGCAATTTTAAGGGGAGCAGTATGGTGGCCACAAGCCCATCAATCCTGATTAATTAAATCTTACTAATACAATAAAACAAAACTACTTAATGAATTATACACATGCAGGACCTTCTAACTGCTCTTAGATCTTCATTTAGGGTGTGTCTTGTGTTGCTTCTTCGTCTGAATTCGTCTCCTTAGGGCTACGTTGCACACAAAATTCGTAGGTAATGATGGTCTAATTATAGTTTCTGTCTGAGGGTTCGAGGCGGCGCATCAACTAAGTAGATGCGGCGCATTGAGGTAACTTCGCGTGGGGTCCAAGATTATTATATTCTGGAATCTTCGCACACCGTCTTCAGATGCGGCGTAACTTGAATCTTTATGCGGCGCATGTCCTTTAGTATCTTAGATTAGATCTGGTGAAGTCTTGATAGTGATACGACGTATGTCAATAATGTGATGCGGCGTATCTGGAGTAGAACAAGCTGGATCTTCTTCGTNCTAAGTAGATGCGGCGCATTGAGGTAACTTCGCGTGGGGTCCAAGATTATTATATTCTGGAATCTTCGCACACCGTCTTCAGATGCGGCGTAACTTGAATCTTTATGCGGCGCATGTCCTTTAGTATCTTAGATTAGATCTGGTGAAGTCTTGATAGTGATACGACGTATGTCAATAATGTGATGCGGCGTATCTGGAGTAGAACAAGCTGGATCTTCTTCGTTGACCAAATTTTCATATGCGGCGCATAATAAAATCACATGCGGCGCATTCTTCAAAGTCAGACAATGGTCTTCGAATTTATCTAAGTATGATAGTACGGCGCATCTGTCGAGAATGATGCGGCGTATCTCCTTGATTTCAGTAGACTTTTCCATCTTGATTAATTTGCTCTATAATTAGTCCAAAATCGTCAAGTTTCACCTATTGCTTGTTATTTCCTGAGAATCACTAAAGTAAACAATCAAGCACCGATTCTCATACATAAATAAGTAAAATAAGTCGATTAAATAGGATAAATGATGTCAATATAATATACTTATTTGATGTCATTAAATATCCCCCCACTTGAACTTTACTTGTCGTTAAGTAAACCTTAGATTAAATTTATGAAATTGTATCCTAAAATATTAGGATGCATTTTTAATGGTGCTTCATTTTCCCTTTGTAATTACTTAGGGCCCGTTTTGTTTGTAGGTGGGTTTAAGATTTGGATTTGGATTATGATTATGATTTTGATTTAGATTAGAATTTGGTTTTGATATAGGAAAGAGAAAATAATATAGTTAATTGACAGATAATATTTTAAAAATTAATCAAAGTATATAAAATTTAGTTTTATTAATTTATACTATTATAAAAAGAAGAGATAAGAGAGATATTTAAAAACGTGGCTCACATTTCAAAAAAGGATGCCATGTGGTCTGGATTTCGCACAGTTCAATTTTTTGGCAATCAATACCAAATCATAAAATCAATATGGTAAACAACATCGGCTTCCACATTTTAAAGTTAAAACCCAAAGCAAACCTCCAAACCAAACGGGCTCTTAGTTTCCATTAGTGTTCTAAACACTATTTATCTTAAGTTGTTATATAAATATTATCATTAACTACGTTGTTTATGGTTATTTTTATATGGATTTATTGTAACTCTCTTTATTAAAATTGTATGTTTGTATTAATACAACTTATTCCTTGACATCATTGATATAGATAGAAATGATTTTCTTTTTCTTTTTTTTAATTTTGAACTAAAAAGAGAAATGATGGAAACCACTAACATTTTGTTAATTTCACCAGTCACTAAAAAACTAGTCCACCAAAGCAACGCCGGAGTATAACACTAGTTCTGTTTACCGTAAAACCTCTATAAATTAATAGTGTTGGGACCGGGATATTTTATTAATTTAGCTAGATATTATTATATCGATAAATTAATAATTTATTAATTTAAAGAGGTTTTACATATGACCTTTAAATTTTCAAGTGTAATATACTAGATACAATGTATACTCGTTAGAGATGAAAAATAAATTTGAAAAACAAGTTCTAATTAAAATTTTATGAATTCTTATTCACACTTTATGAAAATAAAATTAACATTTTTTGTTGCAATACGAAAAGATAACACACCAACACTTTAGTGCAATAAGGAGATTTTGAGATAAACTCAATATGTATTTAAAGTTCAACAAAAAATAACAAGTGATAATGAATTCATTTTTTACTAAACAATCTTAGGATTTTGAAGTGTATCTCACACACACGCATATATACATTATACATAGATATGGAATTTTTAGTAATTATTAGTTTATAGTTTCGTTAGGACTAATATATATACACTGGGGTTTCAAAAAAATTATTATCTTATTATTTTATCGATTGGGGTTCAAATTTGTACTGGTCCCAAGTTGGGACTAGACAAATTATTAATTTTATCGAGATTATTAATTTATCGAGTATTGATTTATAGAGGTTTTACTTTATTAGAGCTATTCGTGTTTGATTTTTTTTTTTTTTTTTTTTTTTTTTTTTTTTTTTTTTTTT
>LBNU01004658.1:15046-25698 GCA_014162995.1 Artemisia annua | reverse complement strand
GAACAAATCAAAATACAATACAAAGCGTCTCACCTCGATCAATCAAGATAATTAAACGAGAGTGGGACCCAAAAGAAAAAACAAGACTTACAATAAAGCTTGGAAACCTACTTAAGAAGCTATAGACTGTCCCGAAAAGATACAAATACAAATCCAAATGACCACCGAGACTTTGACTACTATTATAACTAATACAAAGTTCCAAAGCCTGTATCAACCATGCTGTCAACCAAATAGTACCCATATCTATTAATAACACATAATTTTAAAGAATTTGTTCCGCATATAAAATTTATATTTTCACATAATTCATTTTTTTTTGCATAACTTGATGTGTTCTAGTAAATTGACAAACTATAACATTGACCTATAATACTGAGTAATATTTTACCCTCAATCATAACACCGGTATCATAGAAAATTGGAACCCATAGTTTTCTTTTTGTGAGAACAAAAATATACACCTTTCACGCATAAAATCAAGAAAAAATAAAAGAAAATAGTAAATCTCAACGTTTTATTGGTGGTGTCGGGCTATTACTATGACACACCGGGTGTGTAATGCGGAGTTATGCACATAAAGTTGCATTGGAGCATCAAGTTTACATATAAGAGATAAACAGAAGTGCATGCATGTGATATGATCGAAGCTCAACTAGAATTTTAGCCAATTGTTAAATAAGTTATGGAATAAGTGGTTTATAAAATATAAAGTGGCATTGCTATGGACAAGTTAAAGTACATAGCTCCAATTCACTTTTGACACCAATTGAAGATGCTATGAAAACAATTGTTTTAATTACTACGTATAAAGCATGAATGATTCTGTCTTCAAAATTTTAAGACTTACAAGAAATTAAGCATGATTTACAACACTTTAATACACCCATTTTCAGAATTACAACAAAGTAAGCATATTGTACAACAAAATAAAGTGTGGTTTCATTTTAAGACCAAAATTCTATCAAACAACATTAATGCTATTAAAAACATCCCTTCACTAAAACTTACAACCATTTAAGCACAATGTACAATAGCTGCAACCAATTTTAAGATTTACAACAAAATAAGCATAGTGTACAACAAAATAAGCATGATGTAGTTTTCAGACTTACAACATTAATGCTATTGAAGTGGTCAACGTTATTAATGACTATAATGACTACTACTTACAAGAAAAGAAACATAGTGTACAACATTTTAATGCACATAATTTTCAGACGTACAAGACAAGAAGCATAGTGTACAACAAAATACCACATTAATGCTATTTAATGTAGTCAATTATTTAACTAGTCAATAAATACAATTAATACAGTTATTAAAACACCATTTACAAAAAAATACAAATTATCGAGCATATTGTACAACCAAATTAAACACAATTTCTGCAATAAATTTCACTACTACAAATAATAAAGCACATTATACAAATATTCAAGCCCGAACGGGCAACGGGCCAAATGGGCTCGAGCCCGAACGGGCGTGGACCAAACGGGCTCGAGCCCGAACAGGCACGGGCCAAGGGGTTCGAGCCCGAACGGGCACGGGCTATACGAAATTTTTGATATCCATAATTTATTTTCAAAAAGAACATAATAAACTAAAATACATTATTCATCGAAAAATTTTATTTCAGGGTACCCGCCGCTGCAACGCGCGGGTACCATGCTAGTATCAAATGAAGTACCTACGGATTTTTTTATTTTTTTATTATTTATTTATTTATTTATTTATTATTATTATTATTATTATTATTATTATTATTATTATTATTATTATTATTATTATTATTATTATTATTATTATTATTATTATTATTATTATTATTATTATTATTATTAATTATAATAATAGAAATGAAGTATCTATGTGCTTTTATCTATTTTGGGGGATTGTAAAATAACGTGGACATATTAAACATTACTCCTCTTTTATCAACAGATACAAATATGATGAACACTTTAGTCTTTTAGGTTACAGATAAAACGTCAACAAAAAATAAATAGATTGTTTGGTGAAGAAAACATAATCATTGTTTGTTTGATCAGAAAATTCAAAGTATGGGTCATAATTGTATCTGATTTTTGATGGTTAGTTGGTTGGGTTTTGAAGGTAAATCGTTGTAGTTTTGCAGGAATAAGATCCAATTATTTGCTTACTTTTTGACCAAAAATGATGTGCACATATTTATTTTATAAAGTCTATGCAAATTACTAATATGTTAACAAATTTAGAGTAGATGTTCAAAATGTTATTAGTATATATCACATTCACCAAGAGCCTTATGAACAGTACCACTTGGAAAAAAAATTCGGGCCGGTTGGGTATATTTCGGTTTTTCTACCCGGACCCGGATTAAAATAATCCAGCCTCCCCTCCTCACAAATTCTAGAATCCTCATCTTCTCCCACAGCAAACCTCGGTCTTTCTTGAATCTTCCTCCACAAAAAACTCATAACAAACACAACACACACACACACACAAAGGTTATCCTAAATGGAAAGGTAGGACGAGTTGAATTTAAAGGTATTCATGATTGATTGGTTGATTTGTAAATTAGGGTTTCTGTAAAGGGTTATTGGCAAAAAAAGGCATCATACTTGCCACTTTTTGTCATTGTATGTAGCGTCCTTTATTTTTTTTGATTGTAGCACTAACTATTTTAAATCGTGCCATTGTGTGTACTTTGTGACCATTTTACCCTTACTTTTTTCAAATTTTGAAGGGTAAAATGGTCATTTCACATGGCTAAAAAGTCGCAAAGTACACACAATGACACAATTTAGAAAGGTTAGTGCTACAATCAAAAAAAAATAAAGGACGCTACATACAATGACAAAAAGTGGCCAGTATGATGCTTTTTTTTGCCAATAACCCTTCTGTAAATTAGGGCATTTTTTTTCAGTATTTGTTTTTTTTTTGGATAGGGTTTTCATGGAATTAGCCAATTCTTGTTAGGTTTTTTGGTTGAAAATATGTGTTATTAAAAAGAAGTGACTGAAAGATGGACGTTTTTTATTATTTTGTTTTGATTTGTATACGAAGCTTAATAAGGTTAATTGTGTGTATTTATTGTTTTGATTTGCAGACGAAGCCAAGAGGTGACTGAAAGCTGTAGGGTATGGGAAAATATTCTAACGGGAAGATTGGAATTTACAGGCTGGTATTATGTTTCATGTGATTATGCTAGAATTTGATNTTGGTGTGTCGTGTATAGTATATATAATAACCAAGTAATTTCTCAACAAATAAGAAATCACTCGGGTCGTGTCTCAGTGAAGGTTAAATGGAAAATTGTTTATCGTGAATGATAAACCGTGTTTGTGAAAAGTGTAAAATGAAAAATAGAGGAAAAGAAATTCAATTAGCACAAAGATATATCAAATAAAGCACATAGTACAAGCTATGAATGCACTAAGATCAAAAATCAGATAATGGAAATGCAAACGTGAAATATTAAAACGTAACGTACAAAATAAAACGCGACTTTTGTTTAAAAATAATCCTAAAAATGTGAAACAAATTTCTAAAAACTTTAAACAACTAAAAAGAATTTTTAGAAAAAGAAAAATATTTTTTTGACTTTTTATTTATTTCCTATGAATTAAAAACTATTTTTTTATTTTTAATTATTATTTTATTTTATTTTTTTATTATTATTATTATTTTTTTTATATTTTTTTATTTAAAAAGAAATCCTAAAAATGACAAGTGAAAAGTTTAGGGACTAAAACTGTAATTTCTCAAACTTGTTTTTAACTAAAACCCAAAATTAAAAACTACAAGGACTATTTTTGTAATTTTTTGAAATTGAAATATAAAAGAAAATAAAAATAACTCTATTTAACCTTTTTCCAAAACTACAAGGACTAAATTTGCCAAAATTCAAAAACGTTTTATTTTTCTTTTCTTTAAAAATCAGCCTCACAAGCTAGTTTCAGAGGCTTGTAATAAGCTCAATACTGGACCAATTTACAAACTAAAAACTATTCTGAAAAGCTGAGCAAGCAAGGAATCCAATTGTAACAAAAGCCCTATCAAACAATAACTAATTGACTTCTAATTTTGAACATGAACAATTGAGAAAACTGAACTATGCAAAAAGCTTGTGATCAGCAGATTTTGAACAAACTTCACAAGTAAATTTAACTATCCAAATGTTACTGAATCCATCTGAATTTGTGAACTAGAAAACTAAGCCAGGTTAACTATCTATAGAACACAAATTCTCACAATTCCTAACACAATAGATCAACAAACTCAGTACATGAACATAGCATTCAACAACAAGTATATACTGACTCTTTACTTTTTGACTATTAATTTGCAAACTAAAGTTTGACCAAAGTGAAATTTAGCTACTGATTACTATCAATCTAGATGTACTTAAGCTGCAATTTCACTAATCTAGCAAACTAAAACAGAATATCTATCAAACAGTTGAATCTCAAATCTCAATTCCCACAGTTATTAGTAAATTTGATCCTGAGTGAATTGTATACTTTTGTGATAAAACTACTAATAACTTTGGTCAAACAGATTGAAAATGATGTTTGCAAGCTATTTGGCACAAAAATTACAAAAGCACAATAACAAATGCACAACTTACACTTATAACCAAACAGTCCTTTAACTGAATTTACAACTAACAGTTTAAGTTCAAGCTTTCAATGAACATAACCAGCTATCAAATCTAACTCAGCATCATCAAATACACTAGGATCAATGATTATCACAACTATTCCAACACTATTTCTCAGATTCAAAGTATGATCAAATTAATCCACAGTCTCACAGATTCAAATTAGATGATACAAGCATAGATCAAACTCTCAACTCAGAACTACATCATACTCAAACATCATCAAATTTCTACAAATGCATAACAAACTAATCAGTAACTCTAAGCTACACTATCACAGATTCATTCAAGTAATTCTCAATTGATCAAACAAGCAATATCATCACTACACCTTCTAAAATATCATTAGCAAATTCAAATGGAGCTCAGTTCAATAACAAGCAACAATAGAGATTTAACAAATTCACAAATGCTCAAATAAAGCCTCAATACCACAGAGCTAAGTGCACTAGCATAAACTGAGATAAAACAACTATTATCTAACAAAATTACACTACAAACAAGATCTAACAACAGCAAATCAATAATGATCAAGCAGAATGAACTACACTATTCAAGTATGCAACAATATCAAAAGTGCAAGCTAAGATAATAAAAATGAGTAATAGTAACTAGCATGCTTACAGGGCTGGATCTCAGCTCTCTGAGATCTTCCTAGCAGGCCTATCTTTATATGATAGGCTACTAGCTTCTGAATAACCAATGAATGTAGAGTTTTACTTTCGTTGACTGTAGAGTTATATTGAACTTATGATCTGTTAATCCTAAGTAAAGCATTCACAGAAGCTAAAAAGCTAATGTGAGCTTATAAATCTAACAAAATAGCTTGTTTGCAAGCTGATGAAGAAATTTACAAAACATTTTTTATATTTTTTTCATTTTCTGTTTTTTATATTTTTTAGTTTTTGAACAAATGAGATGTAAAGCTTTGAAGAAATGAAGTGAGGATTAAGCTGAGATAAAGCTTGGTAACTAAACAATAAGCTGAGAGCTTATGAGATTTTAAAAGCTAATTGGTAAAACTGAAAATTATTCTTCTATTAAACTTCAAATGGTTACAATTTACAAAGAAAGTAATTCAGAATTGAAATTGGCAGCATTTCATTACACTAAAAACTACTTACATTTCGAGCTAAATGAGGTCCTATATATAGTAATGGAGAGAGGAGCTTGGCAGCATTGGATTCTCCTTGCAGAAAGGTCTAGAACTTCGAATATGCTCTGAATATTCCTCTTAGATTCACTGTGACACCAGCTAACCAATCAGAGTCCTTTTATTCCTACTTGTGATGTGTTCCTGCCAATAAAACTCTTCCACGTGTCATTCCCTGTTGTCATTCTCTGTCACGGTGTCAGGGGGTGAAGGAATTGACCAATTAACCCTTAATACGAGGTTAATTGGTTCAATTGATAATGAGAGGGATTTAGGGTTCATGAACTGGGAAAGGGGTGAAAATTGGGGAAAGGAATGGCGCGGGTTGAGTTTTTTTTATATATTTATTTGACTGGGTTGGGTCGGGTTGAGTGGGAAAGGGAGTGGGTTATTTTTTGGGTTGTAAAAGGAAGATGGGCTTATGTTATGCAATTGGGCTTTTGGGTTTATGAATATAATTGGCAGCCTTTGTTATAGAAAAATCATAAGGACTAGATATGCAACTTTCTGAAATTCAGGGACCATTTGTGTAGTTTTCCAAACTTTCTTTTAAGGACCATTCTTGTCATTTTATGATTCTTTAAGGACTTGAATTGCCAATCTGAGCTCAAATATGATCAACACTTGAAAATTCTACTCCGACCTCGGCTTTTGCAACTCTTTCCAAACCCGTGCTCGTTTCGTCATTTTTGTCTCGGTTTTTGTCCAATTTTCACAATTCCGTGCCTGCACTTTCAAAAACACAAAAACATACAATCTTTGGCATTTTGTTAGTGCTTTGGTCGTTTTTGGTCTTTATTTGGTAAACAAATGATATGTGATTTAACACATATCAAAATCCCCCAAACTAAGATATTGTCGTGTCCTCACGCAATGGGATTCAATCACGTTTTTGAGATAAATAATTTCATACTCTTTTTACTTAACTTTGAAAAGTAGCAAAATGTTCGAAAGAGATAAGAAATCATTTATTCCCTTAAACGCCCCGTTTTACCATTTTCTTTGTTCATCATTTATTTCACTTATAACTTACGAACTTTTCACAACTTTATTCACGTGACGGTGTAGCGACTTTCATTATCTTTCGATAATTATTAGGTTCATCGAGTAGAAACACAATTCATAGAATAGTGACCAATAGGATAAAATTCGTCCTCCTTGATTGTTCACAAGTCCCCAAACTAAGCTTATGAACGAGATCACCGTTTATTTACAAGTTAGATGTCAATACTACTCATCATAGTTACTTGTGTAAAAACCCCTTGTTCCCAAATCTTAGTGTATCTAATTATTTTATTTTTGTGAGATAAATGAATTGCTTCATAATTTCTCGTTTTCAATATGAATTAGTCCGATAAAGATACTAAGAATCTCAACGCTAAGTAGTTAGTCATCTTCTCTTAAGAAGGTTTGCACGAAAAATGAGGTCCACATCAAGGATACTGGATACATACATAGACTTTGGAATATGTCAAAATAGACATAAGTTGGCGAGTATATTTCACGTGCACCTCATGCATCCGATCTAGGATCGTCACATGCACCTCACGTGCGACCAACTTTAGTCTTAACACTTAAGCTCATAATCCATAAATCTCAACATAAATCCTTATTCTTTCTTTTGATTTTTCACTTTTTCACTTTTTTTTCATACTTTTTTTTTTTCTTTTTCTTTTTCTTGCCTTAGTAACTTTTCAACTCCGAACCTTCACGGTTTCAATCCAAGACCTACCGCCAACTGCTAGGGTTAGAATGTAGGATCCAAGGTCCGATCTCAATCCGGAGTCTCAAAGCACCTTAACACTTATGAATACCGGGCTTTAAGGTAGCTCCGAAACCACATGCATACTACGCAATACAACGAAATATAATACAATACAACTCAATACTATTGGCGTGTATCCTTGATGTGTACCCAATTTTTCAAGCAAAGATTCTCTTAAGAAGATAAAGAACTAAATTTCGTCAAAACCGAAACATCTTTAATTATTTTACACAAGATATGGGGTGAAACAAGCTGATGGGAACAAAAGACCACAAGTACCTTCGATGAGCTTTAAAGAGAACCACTACTCCACGTATGGCATCTAACTTCTAAATAAACACTATCATTTCTCGCTCTTCGCCTTTTTAAAGTTCTCAAATAATGAGACTTGCGAATACTTAGCCAATAATCAAGCTACGCATATTTAAAGTCAAATACGGAAACTTGCAAACTCTAATAAAAGAATTCGCATTTTATAGCTTCTTATGTAAAAGACTAGCGAAAGCTTTTAAGCTGCGCATATATAAAGTAATGTACGGGAACTTGCAGATTCTAAAGGAAGAATTCGCGTTTTATAGCTCCTTGTGTACAAAACTAGCACAAGCTAATGTGATCATCATTGGTTAAGGGAACAAGCTAGGGCTCAACACGCCCGGTCAAGTCAAAATATTATTCCTACTCTCACCAACAAGAAAGTCAACACGATGTCAAAACACTTATTCGAACTTTATTCTATTTTTCACAATTTTTCAAAATTTTCAATTTTTTATATTTTTGAGGAAAAACGAGGTTGCATGAGTATCGACACAAATGAAAGTGCAAGTCAAATCAAATCGAAGATTGACCCCCCCAAACTAAAACGAAACATTGTCCTCAATGTTTGAAAAGGTAAGGGTAATCCTAACATAAGTCTAGGGCCAGTTATTAATTATGCCAAAGATGTTAGTCGATAAGATTTAGGATATAATATGGATTTCCAAAAGCATGAAGAATGAGACTCGAGTGGAGATGAGACAAACAACGAGCACGAGAGTCTTCATTAATCAGGAAATTCCTGGACAGAAAACACAAACAACCACGAAACACAAGATTGGAAGAGGTCGCCCCTCCTCACGTCACATTAGAGGTTAGAAAATAGAAAGAAGAAAGAAATGATAAGCATGGGGTGCCTCCCACGAAGCGCTTGTTTATTATCGAGTCGTATAGCTTAGACTCGCCCCGAATTTACTTAATCTTGGGGGAGCAAATCGAACGGACAACCGACAAAAACGGAGATGCCGGGGTCAAAAACGGTATCCTCACTCCCGGTGGAGTGAAAAGATGGAGAAAAGAAGGGATAAACGAAGAATGGGTGAAACACACGGATGATAAAAACAAATTCATCTTTTAAATCATGGGTGGGTTGGGCGGGTAAAATTTTAAGCAACGGATCGTCATGATCAAAAAATTCGTCCACCATACCAAAGATAACAACATTCGTACCAAACTCAAAATCTTCATCCGGTGGTTTCGCGGGCGGACGAGGAGATGGAAGATCAAAAACAAATGAATCATCCTCGTCTTTCTCAACACCCGGAGAAAGAAGGTCAACGGGAGCAAGTTCATCGGCGAACTTCTCGTGAAGTGAATCAATCAAATTTTGTGAATCCTTGACCTCGGGTTCCATTTCGGACTCATCACAAGGAATATTGAAGATTGGATTATCAAGAGTCAATTCCAAACCAAAATCAAATAACGGATTTGTGAAAGTCATATTGAATGTTTCGGAAACCCTTGGAACAAGGTAATCAATATCTTCAGGATGATCGAATTCAACTTCGTTTTCTACATTATTCTCTTCTTCTAAGCTGACGAGCTCAGAAGGTATTTCGTCCACATAATCGATATCTCCACAAGAGCCGTCATCACTTGTAGTATACTCATTGTGAGAATCGGAATAACTTTCAGCATCATTACTTTCGACGTGATCTTCTTCAATCGGAATATCATTCGTATCAACGAGAGAGTTCAAATGAATAGTGGTGTTTTCGTATGGAACATCCTCATCCGGAAGTGTATCGTCAACAGATTCATCAAAAACTTCATTACTCATTGGAGGGGGGGAAGATGACGAGTCTTCATTCAGTAACCTCTCAAGGAAAAGAATATCCCCCTCTGAATCAAAATAAGCATCATCGATATTAATCGGAATAGAATCATTATTAGCAAGAAATGTATCGACCTCATCCAAAACGGAATCACTTCCCTCAAACGATGTAAGAGAAGGATGGGAAGATTCGTGATTATCTTTGGATATATCAAGAGGAGTATTTTGAACAACTTCACCGTTAGAATTTTCCCCGGACTCACTTGGGATTGGGACGAGGTTCTCAACACTAGACTCATTGAATAAGTCAGATTCCGTTGCCGGAATAGTGTTAAGAGGCTCGTCCCCCATTTTTAGAGAGTCCTCAGGTTCTACGGGAGAAACAATAGAAGCTTTGTGAGGATTAAGAACAATCGTAATTTTCTCATCATCGTCGTAATCGTAGTAATTAAAATTCTTAAAAGGATTAGACGCTCTCTCTTCAGCAAGTAATTCTGCAATAGACTTCTCGTGAGGATCGGGAGTATGAGTAACACGATTATCCGTAAACGTTTGTAGCATTTCACCAAAAGATTTCAGTTCCTCCATAACTTCATCCAACATTTGAAAATTCGACGAACTTTGATAAGAATCACCATTGTAATACGGTACTTGCTCATACGAGTTTTGAAAAGGATGATTAAAATCGTTTTGAGGATAATTATCAAAACTTGTATTACAAGCATAAGACGTTTCAGCACTTTGGACGTAACACATACAATTAACATATCCACATTGGTTACAAAAACATTGTCCACAAGGTAATCCTTCGTCGGATGGATTTCCACAATTAAAGCAAGTGAACGAATGTGGTGGTGGTGTCGGATAATAATCGGGAACGTTTTGAAGGATTGATCTTGAAACATATTCGGGAGAATTACAATTCAAACAAACGCCATCACGAATATCACAACCACATTGTTCGCACGTACACCACACACAAGAACCTTGAAAGAACGGTTCT
>LBNU01004656.1:130592-140781 GCA_014162995.1 Artemisia annua | reverse complement strand
ATATGTATATAAATATGTATATATATGTATATATATATATATATATATATATATATATATATATATATATATATATATATATATATATATATATATATATATATATATATATATATATATATATATATATATATATATATATATATATATATATATATATATATATATATATATATATATATATATATATATATATATATGTATATATATATATATATGTATATATGTGTATATATATATATATATATATATATATATATATATATAGAGAGAGAGAGAGAGAGAGAGAGGGAAGTGAATATGAGGCTGTCTCACATCTAAGCTTACATGCGAAACCATAAAAAAAAAATACGTCGTTTTAACAAGGAAAAACATCAAATCTACCTCATTTGTATCATATCCTTCACAATATTAGTTTTTTCTCTTGATTTCATCATACCATCACTTAAGTTGGGTTCACGTAGGTACATATGTTTTCTACATCATATTGTTAGGTGATTTCATTAACTAACAAATTAGCTATAGATTCAACAATGGTTTGATATAATTCACCATTAAAATGCGTTTCACAATGCATATATTAGTTCCACTACTCAAATTTAGGAAAAATAATAACCAAAATGACGTATTTCCTAGTGATTTTTTATGGTTTCGCATGTAAGTTTAGATGTGAGACAACCCCATATTCACTTTTCCCATATATATTAAAATTTATCAATTTATAATCAAACAACGCCGTATTTAATGAGCGGAAGGTATGCCTAAAAATGGTATCAAATCACCAGAAGGCATCATATCACTAGAAGCTGTAAAAACACATATGCACTCTCAATAACACATATGTATACTCCTTTTATTGATTTTGTATCACCCATAACACATGCGCATTTCAAGAACTATACGTTTTTGTAAAAAGAAAACAACTACTGTTAAACCATAATAAAGTGTGCATGCTTGCATTCGTCATCTTGATCATTATTTTCAAATACAAAAGAGACCTGTAACAATTACTAAATAGCTTTTTTGTTAAACCAACATAAACAGAAGCATTCAAAGCAAATAACATGATATACACCAAGCGTATTGCACACGACTATATTCAGTTTCAAAACAAAACAACCGCATCGACAATATAATAAAATACGAAACTTAGGTGATCAAAAGAAAATAAAAACAATCCCAAAGTGACTAATGATATGAATTAATTAATCAAGAGGATGTTTATTCATAGAATAACAAAAACACTAAGGCAAGCATTAATTAATAAAAGCAAAATAAAACAGAAACAATCACTTCAAAAAAAATCTCTAGCAGACTATTGACGAGCTTTAGGTTCTAAAAAAATGAGAAAACGCATAAATCAATACCTTATTTTGGATTCTTTAATTAAGAAACTCTTGAATAATCAATGGCCAATAAAAATGATTGCACATGTCAAAGACATGTTTGATTATCGGTGACACAATTGAGTGATTATAAAAGACGTCTTTGATTATTAAATGAGAGTATTATCAAGGTTCGGTAATGACGGCAGAGATGTGGAGAAATAGGGATGAAGATGGAAAAGGTGTTGTTGTCGAGAAACCGATTCTCTAGATCTCTTTTACTAGTCGGTTTTGATTTTATTAAAATGAATTTCCAATAGTACCCCTAGAAGCCTTATTAATTAACACCATGTGTTAATTAATAAGGCTTCTAGGGGTACTATTGGAAATTCATTTTAATAAAATCAAAACCGTCAAATAAAAGAGATCTAGAGAATCGGTTCCCCCACAACAACACCTTTTCCATCTTCATCCCTATTTCTCCACATCTCTGTCGTCATTACCGAACCTTGATAATACTCTCGTTTAATAATCAAAGATGTATTTCATAATCACTCAATTGTGTCACCGATAATCAAACATGTCTTTGACATGTGCCATCATTTTTATTGGCCATTGATTATTCAAGAGTTTCTTAATTAAAGAATCCAAAATAAGGTATTGATTTAAGCGTTTTCTCATTTTTTTTTAGAACCTAAAGCTCGTCAATAGTCTGCTAGAGATTTTTTTTGAAGTGATTGTTTTTGTTTTATTTTGCTTTTATTAATTAATGCTTGCCTTATTGTTTTTGTTATTCTATGAATAAACATCCTCTTGATTAATTAATTCATATCATTAATCACTTTGTGATTGTTTTTATTTTCTTTTGATCACCTAAGTTTCGTATTTTATTATATTGTCGATGCGGTTGTTTTGTTTTGAAACTGAATATAGTCGTGTGCCATACGCTTGGTCTATATCATGTTATTTGCTTTGAATGCTTCTGTTCGTGTTGGTTTAACAAAAAAGCTATTTAGTAATTGTTACACGTCTCTTTTGTATTTGAAAATAATGATCAAGATGACGAATGCAAGTGTGCACACTTTATTATGGTTTAACAGTAGTTGTTTTCTTTTTACAAACACGTATAGTTCTTGAAATGCACATGTGTTATGGGTGATACAAATTCAATAAAAGGAGTATACATATGTGTTATTGAGAGTGCATATGTGTTTTTACACCTTCTAGTGATATGATGCCTTCTGGTGATTTGATACCATTTTTAGGCATACCTTCCGCTCATTAAATACGGCGTTGTTTGATTATAAATTGATAAATTTTGTTTTTATATATATGGTCAGTTTGGCAATAAAATTTATCAATTTATAATCAAACAACGCCGTATTTAATGAGCGGAAGGTATGCCTAAAAATGGTATCAAATCACCAGAAGGCATCATATCACTAGAAGCTGTAAAAACACATATGCACTCTCAATAACACATATGTATACTCCTTTTATTGATTTTGTATCACCCATAACACATGTGCATTTCAAGAACTATACGTTTTTGTAAAAAGAAAACAACTACTGTTAAACCATAATAAAGTGTGCATGCTTGCATTCGTCATCTTGATCATTATTTTCAAATACAAAAGAGACCTGTAACAATTACTAAATAGCTTTTTTGTTAAACCAACACAAACAGAAGCATTCAAAGCAAATAACATGATATAGACCAAGCGTATTGCACACGACTATATTCAGTTTCAAAACAAAACAACCGCATCGACAATATAATAAAATACGAAACTTAGGTGATCAAAAGAAAATAAAACAATCCCAAAGTGACTAATGATATGAATTAATTAATCAAGAGGATGTTTATTCATAGAATAACAAAAACACTAAGGCAAGCATTAATTAATAAAAGCAAAATAAAACAGAAACAATCACTTCAAAAAAAATCTCTAGCAGACTATTGACGAGCTTTAGGTTCTAAAAAAATGAGAAAACGCATAAATCAATACCTTATTTTGGATTCTTTAATTAAGAAACTCTTGAATAATCAATGGCCAATAAAAATGATGGCACATGTCAAAGACATGTTTGATTATCGGTGACACAATTGAGTGATTATGAAAGACGTCTTTGATTATTAAATGAGAGTATTATCAAGGTTCGGTAATGACGGCAGAGATGCGGAGAAATAGGGATGAAGATGGAAAAGGTGTTGTTGTCGAGAAACCGATTCTCTAGATCTCTTTTACTAGTCGGTTTTGATTTTATTAAAATGAATTTCCAATAGTACCCCTAGAAGCCTTATTAATTAACACCTAATCTTTAATTTTATTACATATGTGCCACAAATGATTTTAACCATCGATCATCTCATCCAATGGTGTAGATTGGTTCTCGCAGTTCTCGCAATTTATTTGGTTCTAAAAAGAACCTCACACTACATATATATATATATATATATATATATATATATATATATATATATATATATATATATATATATATATATATATATATATATATATATATATATATGTAGTGTGAGGTTCTTTTCAGAACCAAATAAATTGCGAGAACTGCGAGAACCACCTTTTTACTCATATTAAAGCATAATGTACATCGTGTCAATGCAAGATGGCATTTTTGAAAATATCAACAATTTATTTTAGAAAAAAAATAATATATAAGGGCAAATCAGGTATTTTGATGTTCCATAAAAATAGCATTAGATTCGAATAGAATCGGTTAAAAAAATACGTGTTACTTCATTTTATCAGATCTTGGAAAAAAGCCATCTCTGTCATTCAAAACCCTAACCACCTCCTCCAAAATCAACCTCCGCCCCATATCTTTAATTTTGCATGTCTATTAATGCAATAGGACGTATATTGTCGTTAGTATGAGGGAGGTTGTCACATACTAGTGGTCCATTTAATGCAAGGTTAATGGAAGATACAGACACCCATCTAATCCCACCCTCCAATGACTATGAAGATTTTGTTAAAGTAATCCTTTTTCCTTCTTCTACGAGTGTTTTTTTTCTTCATTTATTTATATGTTGTCACTCATAATGACCATTAAATAACCATTTAATTATATTATGTATGAATTAAATACAAATTAAATTTATCATAGAAGTTATGTTCTATGTTCTGGTGGTGTCTCGAGATCCTTGTTTAGAAGAATATATTATTTGTGGTGCAGGTTCGTATATTCGATCTTCTTTCTATATCAAAATATATGGGTTTTGAAATGATCATGAATTCCAATGTGATTTTTTTTCTTTTTTCGCTTTGGATCTAATTTTTTTAGCTTTCATTAGGAAAACGAAATATGTGTTTCGATTTGAAGTTTAGATCTACGACGTTTTGTTTAATAGATCTATGCCGTCAAGGCGTCATCAATCATTTGATTTTTTATTATTTTTTTATTTTTTATTTTATTTTATTTTTTATTTTTTTTTTATGAATATTTGTTTGGTTACAATAATGTGATTTTTGTTTGTTATGTGTATATTTTTTAAGAGGTGACAAATCAAGGGATCTGAGTTGATTATATATTTGATAAAAGATGATAATTTTTTTGTTGAATTTTGTCGAAAGATTAAATTATTGAGGTTAAAAAAACCAAGGTGCACATATATTCAAACACTATCGATCTTCAATACAATAGTTGTTAATCTTCTTTTTTTTTCTAGAAAAAAGTATAGTTCTTGAAATGCATATGTATTTTGCGGTTTTTGTTGAATTTAATGTCTTATGTGCATATGTGTTTTATGGTTAATATAAAATAAATGGACCGGTGCATATGTGTTTTATGGCTAATATAAAATCAATAGAAGTGTGTGCATTTGTGTTTGTTGGTTGATATAAAATCAAAAGATTGGTGCATATGTGTTTCATGGTTAATATAAAATCAATAGAAGTGTGTGCATATGTGTTTGTTTCTTCGATATGTCAATCCTTTTTTTGGAATGAAACAAAGCATTTTTTCAATTTTAGTATGTATTTAAAAAATAAGTTTTGCTTTTATGTGGTTTTGAAATAACCCTAATCTATTTTCATAATTTATGTAACATGTCGAATGATAATTGATGGTGGCAGGTTACTTGACGCTTTGGATGCTGGCACATAGTTATATCAATTAAGATGAGCGAGACGATAAAAACACATGTGCACAAGGATTCAAAACACATGTGCAGATTTCATGAGTTCTTGAAGTAGGCGAGGAATACATGTGCACGCCTAAAAGATGAACCAACTGTTAAAGACATTGAATTATGCACATGTGCACGCTTCATATATTTGTTATAAAATTAAATACAAGTGTAAACATAACGACGTTTGTGATAAAGCTGAATATCATTTCACTAGAGTAATACAATTTGTATTGCATAAATCTATGGTTAAAGTTTTGTTTGTATTTATATTTATGTAATGTTTTTTAAAGATACATGTGCATATACAAAACATCTATGCATAGACGAAAAATACAATTATCATAATGTAGTTAGTAGTTAACCTTTTTTTTTTACAAAACACATACGCACATAATGAATTTTTAAACAAGAACAATGCCAAAAAAATATATATATGTAATAATAAAATAAAAAAAAAATACTACAATATTGGTACAAAAAAACGATTTTTATTAAAAAAAATTCAAAAAGAAAATAAAAAAAGTAATTTTACCATTATACCCTTTTGGATTAAATAATAAAAATTAATATCCAAAAAAATCTGATTGGTTGATTCTGGTTCTCGCAGTTCTCGCAATTTATTTGGTTCTGAAAAGAACCTCACCCTATATTTATATATATATATATATATATATATATATATATATATATATATATATATATATATATATATATATATATATATATATATATAACGCGATTGTGTAACGTATAATTTAGTTTATTTTGACTAACGTAATATCAAATCAAAAATGACTATTGTTACAAAACTCATTGATTCATTTAAACTATAAATATTCTATACTTACTATAACTTATTACCGATTAACTTTCGATAAATTATATATTACTATTTAAGACGAGAACGTATACGATAATGATATATTATACATATAGACAAGTTATATAGTATAAAACTTTGCTTTTGAAATTTAAGCATTTCACCACGCAAGCAACTTGTGCCACAAAACCATTTTTTGTCACGCGACACGGCTTCAAATCATTATTCGCGATAAGTCAAACTTGAGCTATCGAAATCTCAGACTTCCCTATTATTCAGGTCGTCTGTTGAAGACATTCTCATTCTACGTTTGACATTACCTTAATCTGTGAACCTTAACACTGAGGTGAGTCATAGCCCCTCTTTTACTCTTTTAATACTTGTTTTAACTATTTGGGGGAGATACATGCTCAATTACTTGCTTTTACTTTACAAATACTCAAAACATTTATACCATCATGCTACGCTATACTTTATACTTTTTGACATGAGGTGTATTTAAATACATGTATTCTTTAGCAACGTGTATTCTTTAGCAATGTGTCTTCGTTAGCAACATAAAGTCTCCTTGGATAAAACACGCGTTGAGTTTCCGGAGATGGAGTGGAACCGATGATATTACTTTCCTTGTGAGCAACATACATAAGGTTTTCGGAGATGGAGTGGAGCCTCATGACTAATTGCATATGACATGACCAACATACTATATTTAGCAGTGCGTTGTGAATAGACAGGTTGCAAGTTTTGTATGGGCGGGATTTGCAACTGAGTGGATTTACAATGCCTTTGTTGTGCGAAGATTCTTTAAAGGCTTTAAAACTGTTTTAAACAAACTCTATGAACTCACCAACCTTTGTGTTGGCACTTTTAGCATGTTTATCTCTGGTTAGTAAGGCGATAGCGGGTTCACGGATCATGATTATTTGAAATGCGTTGAAGACTTATGCTTTTATCTTTTACCATTCGATACGCTTTAAAAACTTATGTATTATCATACTCTGGGATCTCGTGTAATAACTTTTATTTAAATAATTCTAATTGTAACTTTTCAAAATATCTCACTTAGAGTTCGTTTTCTATATCTTGTACTTTGTGCCTTGAGGTAGTACCTCAGTGACACTATCGTTTCGCTGCGATATTTTGGGGATGTTACACTTTTCAATTTTAACCAAAATATTTTCAACTAGTCATTTTGACTTTTTAATGGTTTTGTCAGCCAATTCAATAGTTAATACTTTAGAAGTTAATTCCCCTAGATTAAGTTTAGTAAATGTAGCATATGACATGACACTCACATTAGCTCCTAATCGGTAAAAGCATTATCAAAAGAAATTGAACCAATAGTGCAAGGTAAAGTGAAAATCCCTAGGTCTTTTTCTTTTGCATTATGCAAGACAGCAGAACATCTCTCGTCCATTATCACTTCCGACTCTTCTCCTACTTTGGATTTACTTTTTAGCAAATCCTCCAAATTCTTAGTGTAGCCAGGTGTCTCCTTGAGAGCTTCAATGATTGGCACATTTACCTGCAATTTCATAAGGTAGGTTAAAACTTTTTTCTCTTCATTGCCTTCATGTCCAGCTACGCTCCTAAGTGCCTTTGGTCGATAGGGCTCGACCACATGTGTTGTTTCCTTGTACTCTTCCATCCTATCTTCTTCCTCTCTGGCCTTCATGAGCTCCTGTTCAACCTGCAAAAATAACCAAAGAACCCTACAATTCTGACATGCCTGGCACGCTGGTCATGCGCATGACAAATCCAAGTATTGGTTTGGTTAACTCGTCGCGCATATAAAGTAATAGTATTTCCAGAACTGAAAATTTAAAAAACATTTCCACGTCCAAGTATTGGTTTGCTTGACTTGTCACCCATATGAAGAACATATCCATCGTATACCAGATGAAAAGTATCAAACCATCAACAATCCTTACATGCATGACAAGTTGCACCAGCGTCAATCCACCAAGCAAATGTATCATCCTGCACATAAGATATTTCAAAAATATGCGACACATATTGATTAAAAGGAATTACATCAAAGTCAAATTTCAAACCTTGTGATGAATTAAGGTCCTAGGACCCTTGTCCTCAACCAGAAGTGCTTCCACCATTGTTGTTTTTACCAACACGACAATCCTTTTTGTAGTGACCCGTTTTGCTACACTTCCAACAAGTTAATTTAGACTTTTTGTTGGATCTATCGTTGTTACCATCATTCTTCCTTTTCTTTCCCTTGGAATTTTTGTTATTATTCTTGTTGTTATTATCTCCTATCATGTTCACCGAAGAAGAACCAACAATTTCTTTATCCTTGCCTTTGCCACTTTCTTCCGTCCTTAGATATTCCTCTATGCGAAAGTAGCTTCCAAGTTGCACAAGTGACAACTTATCTTGTTTTGTTTTAAACTGTGTTTGAAATCCTTCCATGAGGGTAGAAGTTTGTCTATGATACCAGACACATAAATGAATTCATCCATTTTCAAACCATGTTGTGTAAATTGTCCCAAAATTCAAATGAGTTCATGAAAATTTTCCATCGTAGACCTTGATTCAACCATCTTGTAATTGTTAAAATTACTGACAAGAAACTTCTTACTAGAATCATCTTCTGCCCTGTATTTTGATTCAAGTTAGTCCCATATCTCCTTTGCCGAATCCACATTTTGATACACGTTAAATAAGAGATTTGAAATACCGTTCAAGATGTGTCCATGATAGTCCTACTTGCATCGTATCTTTGTCTGATCCAGCGTCTCATCCTCAGCCTAGGGTACTTAACACATATACAACCTTCAACATGGTGAGAAGAAAGTGACTTAAACTTTAAGGTTTTTTTTGTAAATCTGGAATTTCGATAAATATCCGTTTTTGGTAAGTTTTATGACTTGGCCACCAAGTTTGTTTAGCCTATAAATAGGGATTGATAGGATTAGTTTTCTTTGTACCTTTTGAATTTGTGTTTGGTACCGTTTGAATTAGTTTTTGGGTTGGTACCTATTGAATTTGGGATTGGCACTTTTAAAATTTGGTTTTGTATTTGGTTTAGTAATTTGCAATAAAGATTCCACTTCGTTTTTTCGACTTTGGTATTTGCTTTCGTCTTTGAATTACCTACAAGTGGTATCAAGAGCTAGGTTTGATTAGCCATGAAGAAGAAGAAGAAGAAAAAAAATTACGTTTTGTTTTGGATTTTTTGGGATACGATTGTTTTTGTCGATTTGGAATAATTAGCTTTTTGGGACGTCATCAACAATCGTTTTGGATATATCATATTTGGTGAATTAATTTTGTCTTGGAATTTGGGCTTTTGGACTCGAATTGGGCCTTTGCTGTTTAACTAAGAATTTGTTTTTGAATTAATCTTTGGTCAAATACTGTAGGCTTTTGGATCATGTTTGTTTTGGTTTGAATATTATTTGTTTGAATATGTGGTTTGAAGATTTTGTTTGAATTTGTTTTTTTGGGTTGTATTTGAATTTGGACCGTAATTGTTACCGTCATAAGTGGGTCATTAGAATTATTATCCGTATCAATATGTTGACATAAATAATGCATAAAAACGTTATTTATATTTTTCGATATCTCTACGTTTTGATGATCACAAAATGTAAACTCATTAAACGTAAAATTAGTATATATACAAGTATTAAGCTAGTTTATATCAATTTATCCAACTTAATCACTTAAGGTATGAATAAACAAGTGCTTAATACATCTCATGATCAAAGGGGTATTTAATTAATTATTACAAAGTTTATTTAATAATATAAACATATTATATATTTATTGAAAAACACTTTTGGTAATAAAAGAAAATGTTTAAATCATACTAAATATATGAATTCAAATTTTTAACCAAAATCAGTTAGTTTTTCACCAAATAAA
>LBNU01004656.1:107872-118231 GCA_014162995.1 Artemisia annua | reverse complement strand
CTGGGGTAACTGGGTTGTGGCAAATGCAAAAAGAAAGTTGTTAAGGCAAGTGATATAGTAGATGTGGAATTAGAAACCCCGGGAAAACAGGTGGTGGGCAACCGAATGGTATTGCACTAAATGCTTGGTTGTTGTACAGAGCCTCAAATCAGTGTGAGTGTTGGTTATAATAATGTATTATTAATTCAATTTAGATGAAAAGCTAACAACAATGAATCACCTAATATATTGTTCTATTTAGGTTCCGTCTTCAGATACGTGTTCAAGATGCAACGGGGACATGCTCTTTGTCCTCTTTAAAAGATGAGGTGCAAGCGATCGCTGATAGATCCGCTTACCAGTTTGTGACAAATACGGGAAGGTACATTCCAAACTCTTAGAATAATGTTGAATCCCTTCTTCTTCATTTATTGCACAGACAGTGCCCACAATCACAGAAGGGTTACCCTAATGATAAATAGAAAATAATGTAATTCGAAAAGAAAAAAAATATACATTATACTAACAAATATAGGTAAGGGGTGATTGCTTACCTGTGGAACATCCAAGAGCTCGACAATGTGTCTCATTGTAGCAGAAGTGGTAAAATCTTCTTTTGTCGAGTTTCTAGAGGCGGTGGAGATGCGGTTGGCTGTATTTTCAGACATTTCATCTACCTTTGTAGCAAGCATCCTATATATGAATTGTACTATTAGAATCTGTGGCACACATTGTATATGGAAAAGTACATATACCACAAAGTGAAAGAATATAAAATAGATAATATGCGCGTATTTTTTACATACCCTTGTCTAAACTCCTCAACATCTTTGAATTCAGATGCTGTGATCTCATCTTTTCCGTTAAAAAGGAATAACCTTGTGACATTGTAGCCATTTTGCACTCCCATTTTGGCTACAGAAAATCAAATCATTATATGCTTAGGCATAAAGTTACTAAATTATTTAAATTGCATTATATTTAAATTATTTAGATTGCATTATATTAAACCGGGTCATGATTAAACCAGTTCATTATACTAAATTATTAGTGATTCAAGAAAAGCTGCACATTTCGAAAATAATACCAGACCTGAATAAATTATGCATATTATAAAGACAACAATACATGAATATATGCAAGTAGACGGCTTTAAAGGTTTTCTATAATGAAAAAACTTAGCAAATCCTTCTGTGCAAGTAGACTCATTCTAGCTTGGGTATTCACTCATGGACTAACATTACAGAGAGATGTTTAATTGTATTCGTAAGGACAGAAAATAAAAAATGAGGGTATGCAAGTGCAATCTTTATTACTCTAAGGAATATGGTTTTGGTGGGGTTGCAAGGGAGTCATTGTACACCGACTTATGGTTCACTTTGCAAAGGATTTGTTTATGTTATGTGACTCTGACCCATGACTCGTTTAGTTTCCATTATTGCTTTAGGAATATGATTTATCAAAACTTTCTCTACATGAAATAGCACATATAGCTGCTAAATCGTGCTTATTTATCTAACATCTTATATCTATACACTATCTCAAATACTTTCTTTTTTGATGCATAGACCTTGTTAGCACGAGTCTTGAAGCCACAAATATCATGTTTAAAGTTGAAGCTAGGCACTAATTAGACTAAATATGCCCAATCTTTGTACCTATTCCAATTTACAATCTTAATAAAAGTTTCACTACTGCAACATTTGAGTACTAATAATATGCAGTGATGTTGGGATTCTAGATTTGATGTGAAAAAATGAATATAAGAATGAAACAAAGGGACTAATATTGACAAAGAGAGAAAGCTGCAAAAGACAAAGATACAGGAAATATTATTATTATGTTACTACGATTGTCTAAATATTCTGTATTCTTCTCTTTGTAAACCCTAGCACTCTCTATTATATAAAGAGAGGCAAGGTACAGGTTTTACACAAGTCTTCCACAATGTAATTTACAGAAAGGTGTGTGTGTGTGTGTCTAGGGTGTGGTTCATTGTAAACGCCTAGACTAGAGTTAGTTGTTCGATACCTTCAAGATCTGAGGTGTCTTAGATCCCTGTTACAGTTAGGTAACACGTTATTATTCTGATCAAATAATAATTGGAGGTGATGATGGTGAAAAACCTTGTGTCAATAACTTTGATTTGTTTTAATCCGCTGTGCATAATTGTTCATTGTTATTGTTGAACCCTAAGGCTCAAAACGATCCAATAAACTATTATTACCACGTCATTAGTTTCTACAAGTGATCACTAAGACTCCTATATTATATCTCATTATAGTTAAGGCTGCTAAGCAAATACTGACCCATATTCTCTGATCCCCGGTTTTTGAAACTTGATGGGAATCGGTAATATGAAAATGTTAAATGGACAATATGAACAGGGTTCTTACAGTTTCACCCCTAACTCAAGGAACTCCAAATTAAGAGCATCATATAACCTGCAATAGTGCAATAATCTTTCCTAACAGCTGACTTTGACTTTTGAGGTCAACTAAAATGCTTCACAAACTAAATATGCTTAGGCATAAAGTTACTAAATTATTTAGATTGCATTATATTATAGGATGAAAACTTACCGTCCCACATTTTCATCATGGCAAGATTAAGGACAACAATAATCTTTGAATGGTCATCACATTTCTGTAGAAAGTCTGAGAACTGTTGCGCAAACGCTCCCCAAAGAGTGCACCTCATTTCAATGCCCCTGCAACAATAAGTATAGTGGTCAAAATGTCATTATTTTAAAATGAAAATGTACACAACAAACTGTCATGTTATATAAAATAGATAGAATTACTCTGCATCAAGAAGGGTGATGGGTTTCTTTTTCCCAGCTTTGCCATTTTTGTCATAGCAATCTAAATCATCGCAAGCAATCACCCGGCCTATGACATCTGATGCATGAACAAAGAAATGACAATATTTTTATGAGCTTCAATTGGTAAGGCTGGTCTACTATTAGAATTTAGTATAACGCACAAATGTACTTACCAAACTGGCCGTCCTCTTCAACGTGTAGATTTGTTATGGTTTTAAACGATCTAAAGTCAAAACAATGCATCGAGCCAGTAAAATCATTACATTTTTCAACAATTGTATTGGCTAAGAAGCTTAGCCGGAGCCCGTTTTTCACCATCCTGTACCTCGGCTGAATCTCACCCAGCACGTAACGACTTATTGTAACTGCCTTACCCTCCTCGATTTGATGTTTGAAAGTATCAACCTGTTTCATCCGGATCTGGCCTTGAATTCTTGTATTCTGTTTAAAACAAAAATGAATAACTGAATTATTCACCAATTCTAAATTATAAGCATTTAAACGTATGTATGAACCAAAACTAAATTACTTGCCTGCTCATCGGCTAAAATAAGCTCCATATTGATGACATGGGGTTTGCCATATACAGGCTGCATCCAAGCGCGAAGAACTCTTACGCGCAATTTCACATTGTCCTTAACAGCTGAAAGATCCTTAATGTAGCCATTCATGAATTGAGCCATTGATTTTTATGATACGTGAGATAAAATGTAAGAAGAAGGATGTGAGCATTTAGGTAAAACTTCTTAAAGTTTATATAGGCAGATTGAAAAAAATAGGGTTGTGAATTTTTTATAAGGTTGTTAATACAATGATTCAATCCCAGCAAAAACACAGCACATCCTTTTTAAAAAATCAATTAACATTCATTCCAAAACGCTGTATTCCTTAAATTACTTGCAAAATTCAAAAATTAGGGCAAAACAATTTTTAGAAGGTTTTCAATATTGTGATCATATTGTTTTTGTAGTGATGGCAAATCTCGGAAAATCAGGAGGAATTTGGTGCAAACGGGTTATAAACATCAACACGCATTTCCTTAAATAAGTTTCCCCCAAATTCTGAAATAATTGTACCAAAATAATTGAATAATTTTATTCCTAAAAATTTATTCCTAAAATTTGACTAAAACTACATAATCAGTAATTCCTATTGCCGAGTTCAAAAGGATTGAACAGACAAAAAAATAGTAAAAATTCACTAAAACTCCTCATTTTATCGAAAACATTTTATTCCTAAAAAATCACTAAAATAACATAATCACTAACACAATTGAATCAAATCAAAAGGATTGAAGAAAATCAAAACCATTAAAAAAACTTACAATCGCGACCAAAATTAGGTTTGCGAGATTTATTGATTGTTTGACTATTTTGATTGAAGAGAATTGATTTGGTTGTTTTGAATGGGCTGGGATTGATTTGAAACAGCAATTAGGCTGGTATTGATTTGTTTCGAAGGGTTAGGTTTTGAAAGAACTAATTGATTTGGAGATCCGGTTACAAAAGTCCATTAAAAGCGTGTTGATGTAGTTGACTGAAGTAAAGAATGGTTTAATAAGTTACCATATAGGGATTCTTATGAGTTTGACTTATGTAGTTGACTAAAATGACGTGTTTGTTAACCTTGCTTGTGCTTAGAGGTGTTGTACCAAGAAGGAGCATTAATTATTTTTCGACCAATCATATCGCAGACACATCAGCGCATTAATGATTTATCGTGCTTAATGGGCTTGTAAATTATTCTTTTTTATTATATAAAATAGATATATTAAATAAAGAAAAGTTCAAATGTTTACTCTTATTTTGGTGCTTACCAAACACAAATCTTTACCATCCATCTAATTTGATCTAATAGTTGGGATTAACCTAAGATTAAATATGAAAACCTTAGTCCATGTCTTTTTTTCTTTTTCATTTTTTTTTTATATTTTTTATTTTTTTGTCCGTTTTCATACGTATTCATCCGTTTTCGTCAGTTTTCTGAATATTACAAGTGATATTCAGAATATCACTTCTGACTTTCTAAATATAACTTGTGATTTTTCTGATGTTTTCGTCCGTTTTTATACGTATTCGTCAGTTTTCTTACGTTTTTTCATCCATTTTCATACGGTTTTTAATATCACAATTGATATTCAGAACTCACTAGCGATACTTTGAATATCACTTGTGATTTTCTTAAGGGTAAACACCAAAAAATAACAACCTGCTTTCTCCATTTGCCGAGTTGAAACACTTACTTTTTTATCAACATATAAACCAACGTACTTTCAAATTTTGTTCCGACTTCACCCATATAACTAACGCTCGTTAGTAAATAACTTATAATTTGGTTTTCTTACGTTTTCGTCCGTTTTTACACGTTTTTGCACGTTTTCATCCGTTTAAGCACGTTTCGTCCGTTTTTACACGTTTTCGTTCATTTTTACATGTTTTCGTCCGTTTTTGCACGCTTTCGTCCTTTTTTCATGTTTTCGTCCGTTTTTACACGTCTTCATCCGTTTTTGCATGTAATCGTCAATTTTTGAACGTTTTCATCTGTTTTTAATGGTTTTTGTATGTTTTTACATGTCTTCGTTCAATTTTGCATGTCTTCGTTCATTTCTATGAATTAATGTATATCATTTGTTCAAGTAATTTTTAGGAAGTTATATGGTGTATTACTTTAAAAAATAATAAAATCAACAAAGATGTGATTATAAAAATGTAATATTCAAACTTAAGTAATGATTTTTATTTCAAACTGATAAGGTTCAAGTATATGTATCTACTTATTTACTCTTCTTTATATTTTTATAGTAAATGACTCATGTTTATAATTTTATAAAAAATAGTTATTTTGTTCCAACAGATATTCCATTTAGTATTGTCCAATATGGGATATATGGTGACTATTGTCATATATAAATTACATGTGAAACCGTATAAGCATTACATGAAAGAAATGTTGATTGAACGAACAACTGGAATATAAAAAAGCATAATACAAAACCAATTATGATAAACACATTTATCCTATTCTTATTCAGGGCATATAATTTACTTTTTGATAGTAAATTACTTTGTGGTATAGGCATTCTTTGTTCACACATATCCATTCCTCGTTCTCATCATGGACAACAACTTCATCATCAACAGTTTTATTTAATACCAATGTGTCTTCGTGATGATTATGGTATAAACATTCTTTTTTCGTGATGATTATGGTATAAACATTCTTTTTTACACATATTCATTTATCATTCTCGTCAACAGAATCCTGGGAATTATAATTTAATATAAGTAAAACGATATAAGTATTTGATAGTACAAAGTTATGAAAGTCATACCAATTCAACATTGGATAAGATGATTACTGGTGGATCTTAAGTTGTAAATTACAATTATGGTATCAGAGCCCAGGTTGCGACTTGTAGTACTTAAGTTATGGCCTGTGAACATATGGACCCTAGGATTTGACCCTTAGATCTTAGGCTTTGACTTGTGAGGATTTGGGTAGACACTAGATTTCTATTTTGTCTTTTCCTTTCGTGCTTATTCTTTCTGTTTTCTGACTTTACTAATCATTTTGATAATCGTTCAGATGGTGAATACGCGTAGAAATGGTCATCCTAATGGACAGGATACCCCTGACTTCGAGGCTATGATAGCCAATGCTTTGGTTAATGTTCCTCCGAATCTCTCTGCTGAATTAACAACTAGAATCATCGATAACATCAGGAATGGTGATGATTCTTCAAATGGACATGGTAATAGTGGCGGTGCTCCACCTACCGGGATGCATGTTTGGATTGAGAGGTTCACCAAACTTAAGCCTCTTTCTTTCCAATCTGCTGCCACCCCCACGGAGGCAGAAGATTGGATTACACACATGGAGAAGTTGTTCAAAGTCTTGGGTTGTGCTGACGAATTCAAGACGCAATTGGCTACTTTCAAGTTGGAAGGTGATGCGTTGAGCTGGTTGAAGGCATATCTTCTGGCTAAGGGAGAGAATTTTGCTGACACTTGTACATGGAATACTTTCCGTGACATCTTTTATAAACAGTATTTTCCCTTCTCTGAGCAGCAAAGGTATAAGCGCGAGTATGAAGCTATATATTAGTTTGATCGGGAATCATTTAGAGAGTAGATGTAGAGGTTTATGAGGTTAGCTAGTTTTGTTGGACCTGTTGCTGGTGACGCTCATATGCAGGCTAGGCACTTCAGTGGGGGCTGAAAAAGTGGGTTTTGGATCAGATCATGAATACTGATTACGCTCTGCCCTCTTGTTCGAACCCCCATCAGCATGAAGTAACTCGATGTTACGGGCCGCGTCCGCAACTAGTGCAACATCAGTGTAATTAGTATTCATGATCCGATCCAAACCCCACTTTTTCAGCCCCCACTTGAAGTGCCTAGCCTGCATATGAGCGTCACCAGCAACAGGTCCAACAAAACTAGCTAACCTCAGAAACCTCTGCATGTACTCTCTAGATGATTCTCGATCAAACTTATATATAGCTACATACTCGCGCTCATACCTTTGCTGCTCAGAGAAGGGAAAATATTGTTTATAAAAGATGTCACGGAAAGTATTCCATGTACAAGTGTCAGCAAAATTCTCTCCCTTAGCCAGAAGATACGCCTTCCACCATTTCAACGCATCACCTTCCAACTTGAAAGTAGCTAACGAATGAATGAACTAGAACCCTTTACGCGAACAAGAACCGATCGATTTGAACCCAAGAAAACCCAAACACTAACAAACAGATTCCTCAAACAATAATCAAAACTCGAACAATCCGAAATTTGCTTATGCACGTGACGTTCGCATGACTAAAAGCAATAGAAAAAAGCTTATTGAATGAATGTGATTAATGTGTGTCATACTCAAGATGTAGGCTGGAACGAGACTAGATCGAATAGAAAAGAAAACACCAACACTTATAATACCTGTTTACATATATGTTCGATATTTAGTGTACGATTTCTTTATCTATTTATCATGTGTACGTATGCATGTACTGGTATAACAAGTTTCGTATAAGATTTCATGAGTGCATGCGAAAATAGTTTCAAGAATACCTTTAGTCGAATGAAAGATGAGGCTGAAGCAAGGATGCGAGTGCGAAACCAAGAAGCGATGGAGTGAGATCAAACCCAAAACCCACGACATACACAAAACCTGTACCACAATCCGATCACCAAAACTGCTCCTGGTCTTCGTCTCTTGATTTGCAGCAATAATGGATCTTGTTTGGGGTTTTATTTGTTTCTTTAACACCCCAACCCGAAAAGGGCTAAAGTGTAACATTATGAGTCAAATCAGAACACAAGTGAAACGGAGATACATTTCAAATACAAAGTTTACAAGGGTTATAAATGAAAACTAAACAAAATACAAAAGAGCAACAACGATGAACTAATCCCAAGTACAAAATACTAAGCCCTACATCAAATACTTCTAATCATCTCTAAGTCCAGCCAGTAGCTAATCAGGGTGAAGTCTTCTAAGCCTAAAATAAGATCTCTCATCCATAAACCCAGCTTCCTACTAAACCTGACGCATGAGAAAAGAAATGCGGCTAAGCTTATAAAGCTCAGTGAGCAGATAAATATATATACAGGTAACAACGCAAAAGCAGAGAAACGAAACGAATGAAATACAATAAATAGAGTCAAGAGAATCATATGAAGTACAAGGTAAAGGAGTAGGATAAATGGTTAAGGTATAAGGTGAGTGTATGCATCAGTATATTTACCCCAGGCCACACAAATATCCAAACAAACCATATCACATTTTCGTAATCAATGTATTCGGAGGGGAGTCCTCGGAATACCAAATGTAGTAAGAGGGGAGTCCTCAAAATAATCCATGGAGTAGCTAGCTCCCAAAATGTGAGGGACTGCATGCACGCATGCCCAGTCACCACACACATATAATATATCCAAACCATGTTGTCATAATGGCCGTAGCCCACACACATATCACACAAAACTAGGATGCATCCATACACCCCTGAAGATCAAATCATAGTGGCCAATCACATATATATATTCTTGAGCTGATAATCATATCACACAAAAAGGGACGGTGTGGTACATCTCTCCAACCACACTAGAGTCATAACATTGGTGCATCAATGCTATGGTCGTGGACCCCCCACAACTGGGAACACATAATAATGCCTGGGTAAATACTGAAGGGTCAAGGTAACTGGAGTTCACACAATTGACAATATCAATATCATAATCAATAACCAAAATTCAATATCAAAGTTTTCCAAATGTAAGTATCAATGCCAAGGTTCCAATCCACAAGGTTCACTAATCCAAGCTTCAAAATCCCATAGTTCATGATCAAAGGGTCATAATGAAAGTTTAAAGCAAAAGTTCAATTTAGTAGGTCCACATCACCAGTTTAAAAAGGTTCATAGTACAATCGAATAAAACGGTTTATAACAAAGGTTCATTTAGAAGAAAAAAAATCTTCCAAAAGACGGCTTTTAATAAAAGAAATCTTTGATGAAGGTTTTCTTTAATTATTCTTTAAAAGTAGTCTTTACGAATTTATATAAAATCCCATATAAAAGGAACAAACACTTCGCCTAATTCTTTTGAATCCCGGCCCGCTTTTTCCCCACTAACTAATTACGTTACGACTTAAATCATATTAGAAGTGTCGTTATAAAATAGTTTCTCCTTTAAATGTTTCCATGTCATAATTAAGAAAAGAATTTCACCTCCCGTTAAAATATCCCAAAAGAACATCCAAAGCCTCACAAGGTTTCAAAGGTTGAGGTCACAAAAGGTTATCGAACGTATCATATCAACATTACACCATAAAAGTCCAAACGAATAACAATAGGAGCATAATACCGATGAAACACATCAACCACAGAGCCAAAGTACAAAGGGTCACAACATTGACCAAACAAAATCATAATACGATAACGAATCAAAGACAAAGTTAAGAGAGAGAACGTGTGCATTCTTGCTGAAAGAATGCAGAATATCTGTACCTCAACCCGATGACAAAGTAGGCAAAAGAAAGATCATACGGAAATAGGAACCACTCCTTCTTCAAGGAACCTAAGTGAATTAGAAGCCGAGAATTACTCAATAGTTCAATTCAAAACAGATTACTCCTTTTAGGTTGTCTTTCCATTTTATGCAGCTTTCCATATTTAGTAACTTTCCATATTTAATAAGTTTCCAGAATTAGCAGGTTTCCATAATTAGAAAGATTTCACATTTTTATTAAGCTAAGTCCTTAAATAAATCATTATTGTGAAATTAGGGTTAATTATGTTAACTTTCCATAATTTAGGGCTCATAATGACAACTTCCCATATTTATACAGATACTTCATAAATTAACAATATTTAATATTCAATCCTTCAGGTTTACCAATGTTACAATTTAAACCCTTAATTAACATTAATTACAAAATAGGTCCTTATAATTAATTTATTTACAAATGTTTCCATATTAATTCCATATTGGCACATTTAACCCTTAGTTATCAAATATTACACATTTTACCCTTCAATCAAATATTTATACGAAACACCT
>LBNU01004656.1:35129-93557 GCA_014162995.1 Artemisia annua | reverse complement strand
AAGTCAAATGAGGGAGAGAGTGATCAATTAATGATCCGGTGTAAGCACAGTGTATTCCCGGGTCGTTATATCCCGACGAGATTGAAATTATATTTTTGAAAACGTTTTTGGAATAAGTGATTGGGAACAGTAACCAGATTGAGAATGATTATTTGGTATTGATTACACTAATGGAAATGATAATTAATGAAATTTTACACTACAGGGGAACAGAATTAGGCTTTGGGAAAACCTAATACAGACAGACTAAAATGGAAAAGGTTAAATATGAACAATTACAAACTACAGGGGGTAAAAATGAAACTTTTAAAAAATTAAAATGAAAAGAAAATTAAATTAAAAAGAAAATTATTTTTTTGATTATTTTAATATTTAAATATTAATTATTTACTAAAACTATTTAAAACTTAATAAAAACTAATTTATAACAAATCTAAAATGATTAAGATTACAAAATTACACTAAAAAATTGCAAAATTAATTTATAAAAATCTAAAATGACTTAAAAGAAATATAAAAATTGAAAATAAATATTTTTGTCTTTTTGTGGATCTTTTATTAATTAATTACTAAACTATTATATAAAGGTTAATTAAACTAGATTAAATAAGAAAAATAGAAAATGAAAAGAGAAAATTACAAATCCAATTTTTACAGATTCTAAATAATGTATACAAGCTAGAAAAATTATAAAAATGGATCTGAGATTAATTTTAAACACTTAAACTATTTTCTTTTTGGTTTTTTTAATAAAACTGTTTTATTTAAAATTAAATCTAAAAATTACCAAATTAACAGTAGAAATTATAAGAAAATTACCAGAAGTGCTAAATTTAATTTAGAACTCAGGAAAAATATAAAAATATACTATTGTTTAATAAAAATTATTAAAACTATTTAATTTACTAGTATTAACTAATTATTAATTAAACTGTTTTTAATTTTAATAAATACTAAATGAAAAAGGAAAATTCTAAGAAGATTTATACAAATACTTTAAGATACTAGGAATTTAAGAAAATTATAAAAACAGATAAGTACTTAATAAAAATTTAAAAAGAAAAATAAAAATCTAAATTATATTAAATAGAAACTCTCACTTTTCTTAAAAGTGATGTTTTTTGGAATTTCTATTTGGAACTTGTTCTAATACTGAAAATGAATAACTTTTGTAAAAACACTTTTGCTTAAGTTCAAAAATAAGCTCTGTGCAAGCTTTTGTTCTTGCCAGATTGCTTATTTGGATTTTTGAATGAGATAAAGCTACAAATAAGCTATAGACTGAGAACTATGGATAATTATGAAAACAAATGAGCCTAATACACTGAAAAGAAGTTAAATCATGCGACAAAACACACTGAATAAGCCACAAAAAGCAAATAAGCACTTATGCCTAATCACAGACCAAATAGGCTAAATGTGGCAAACTGCAGCCTTGTGTGGGGCCCACAGTGGTAATCTAGGGTCCAAAGAGAGACTTGATTTGAAAAATAGGCCAGGTAAGCTTTCTAAAAAAACAATAATCAGAGCTTATGGCACACTGAGTAGCTTGTGGTGAGCTTGTGAAGTTGGGTGTGATGAGTCAGTGTATACTGATGACTGAGTATGAAGAGTGAAATGGGACAACTTATAGGGATCAAATTAAACAGTGTAATAAGCTATCAATGGAAAACAAAGCACATGCACAACAAGCTGGCCAGAAGGGCTTTCCAAAACAACAAGAATTAAAGGCTAACACTGAACAACAAAAATTTTGCAAGCTTATGAAAATGGGGCTACACTTAACAAATGGTGGTGCAGGGGAGGTAAAAACTCAACAGGGCAATTTCTAGACTGGATTTCTATGAGCAAATGAGTTCCAAAATTAGATTTTCTTTTTGAATTAGGTTAACAAGCAACAAAATGACTCAGAACAACCAAAACTTTTGACTTTTAATCTGTAATGAATCCCACAGATCAAAGAGAAAAAGCTACCATTTTAACAAACTTGACAATTTTGACTTTTTGATTTGATGAACACTTTGACTAAAATGAACTTTGAATGACTCCTAATGACTGATTATGATATAATAAGGTGTAATGAACTGATTCTAAGCTATGTTAACAACTAATGTACTGATATAAGTGACTATGGATCCTAAGAATCCAACAGTGAACAAGAAATGAAATTATAAAAGTGATTTTGACTTTTTGCTGAACAAACACAAGTTTTTATTGCTTGACTGAGCTAATACAACCCTAAGTGACAAGTAACAATCACAAGTATCAACAAAAACACCCAAGAACTCAGGTATCTCAGAATTACCAAACACACTTTAAAGATTTTGATTATGTGGTTTTCAAAGTGTTTGACAGATTGAAAACAAACAATGGATTCTAAGGTGTATGAGGTGATTCAATAAGCTGTTTAAAGCACAAAGATAACAACACCAATAGCAGATACACAAGAATCACTATAACACTAAAATGGCAGTGAAAATGAGAATTCAAGCAACACCAAATTCTAATTAACAAGCTACTGATTTTAAGCCATATTACTACTAACTAACATCAAACAAGCATGATCAAGCAATATATCACAGAACATGAACAATATAACAGTGAAATGAAAAAGATGGATTTTCCTTACAACTTGCACTCCAGCTAAAAACAAGAACCAGGACCTTAGAACCAATCCTATAGGCTTCCACCAGCCACTAAACCCATGGCCATCCAAAATACACCATGCTCCAGCAATCTACAGTCTTCACCTGCAATTTTTTATTTTTCAATGTATTTTCTTGATTTTTTTGTGTTTTTTTGTTTTTAATCCTAAACTGAGTTTTAAAGTTTCTAAAAGCTTGAATAAGCTTTCTAGGAGCTTATATGATCCTAAGAAGTCCAGAACATAAACCTTAAACACCTTAAGCTAATATGAGAATTTTGAGATTTTGAAAAGTGCATAAACTGAGAAATGATAGTAAACTTGAAATTGATATTAATTAAGCTTCAAATTACATTAAGAAAAGAGATTACAACACTTTTTGACTAAATTTTATAACTAAAAACAGAGTTTACATAAAAACGAGCTAAAATTATACTAAGTAGACTACACACACTACTCCTTGCATCTTCCTCCTTTTATTCTTGAGAATTAGGGTTCCTTGGAGTCTTCTGAACATATCTCATCAATAATTATGACCATTGGATGGAAGAAACTCAATCTTGGCCCTCCACGTGTTTTGGCGCCAAAAATGGAAAACTGCAATTTGCTCTGTTATAATGCAAGGGGGTGGTGCATTTATTGTGGGGGTAAGGTTAGGTGAGGATGGTGAGGGTGAGTGGTTTGGGCGGTGGGAAGTGACTGCCAAGTTGTGGGTGGTGAGGTGATGGGGGAGGCCAAGTGGGGAAGAAGAAGGAGGGAGGGGGTGTGTTGTTTGACTGTTTGACCCCGTTTATTACAAACGGGGTAAATGGGCTTGGGTGTGTCTGGTCACAGCAAAGAAAAGGGCCAAGGTTATGCAGGTGGGTTTGTTTTGGGTTTATGGATTTGGATTTTAAGGGTTTAGTAATAAATAAAGGGTCCGTTTGGTTTTGTAGTTGTAATAAGCCCAAGGACCATTTATGTTATTTCTGAATTTTTGAAGGGTGAGTTTTGGCATTGTTCCAAAGTTATTTCAAGGGTTAAACTTGCCAAGTGATGAATAGTACAAGGTCTTATGTTGACTTTTCCACTTTTTGAATCTTCAGGGACCATTTCTGCCAACTTTGAAACTTGAGGGACCAAACTTGTAATTTCACCAAAATTTTCACCAAATGATTATTTTTGCCAAAGTTTCATAATACAAGGACCATAATTGTTATTTTCCAAAAGATTTTAATCTCAGGGGCTATTTTTGACATTTTTGCAAAGTTCAGGGACTAAACTTGTAAACTTTTGAAACTTTTCATCAAAGGACTAATTATGACAACTTGTGATTTTCTAAGGACTTTGGTTGACTTTATTTTCAAAATTAATGCTTAGGGAATAGATTTGACAAGTTTTGAAAGTTGAGGGACTGAAACTGCCAATTGTGCAAACTTTGCTTGTTTTTCATTTGTTATCAAACATTTTGCATCTAAAACATATAAAACACAACCCTGGGATATTTTCACTATTTTGATGCATATTTGGTTGTTTTTGGATGTTTTGGCAGTTCATATGACACAAAAATGATGAGTATTTACACACTCATCAAAGGTCGTATAAACAAAAGAGAAAAACATCATAGATCAATCACTTTTGAAGTCTAGCCTAATTCATATCCGAAAATAAACAACGAGTTATAACAATTTTTGTTATACCCGTGTCTTTCATTCGGTTTAAACACAACAAGAATCAAAACAAAAACCAAATGGAGTAACAAGATCTCAGTCCGTTCAACTTCTGTAACAATCATTGATATGATTTTTTTAGTGAACTTAACCCATCATCGATCCATTTTGAAGATAAAACTTCATTAAGTATTCGAATATAAAAGATATGGGACACAACAATCGTATTATGCCCTTTCTTTAATTCGTTCATGTCACAAATTAGACAAATAATCATTAAGTAACATAAACGTACTTGTGTTTGAATCGAACCTCAACCAAAGAGAAAGAAACCATGTGTTGGTGATTCGTTTGTGAGAAGAAAGAAAGTAAAGAAGGTTTGTGAATGTTTGATTCATGTAACAACAAGATTAATGAGCGATTGTTTGTGGATCGGTCATCAAATGATAGATTTGGTGTTAGTTTGGTGACTGCTAGTGTGGTGGTGATGGGGGCGTGTTTATGAGAGAGATTAGGATTAGGGATTGCTAATGCGTAAAAATTAGGGTTGGATGTGTTATATATACAGGTTTGTATTGGATCGGATATAATTGTTTTTGGACCGGGCTGTACTTTTAATCTGGATGTAGTGTTGGATCAGGCCACAGATTGAGTAATTGGTGACGGGTTGTACGTTATTAGTGTTGGTCCGGGTTTGTGTTGGGCTGAATTGAATAGCCCCATAAGAACAACCACCTGAATATAAAATAAATATTGCTATACGTTTATTTGGATTGCAAATGAGATTAAGAAATTTTGTTTGGCAATATTAGGTTATTGGTTGGATTAAAAATTAAATGGTTAGTTGTTATTTTGAGGTTGGTAAGTGACAAAGTGATTAATTTTCACGGGTGATACGTCTTTGACAAGATCAGGAAATCCATTATCATAGTTCACTTAAAACCGTCAAAAGGCTAGTCTTTGGGTATTTAACCGCACGAGATGATCACGAAGTTGATTTGGTAGTACTAATTTGAGATTGAAGTGGAATTTCACAAAGGCGCGTATTTATTTTATCTTGAAGTCGGGGTTGTTTGGATGCATGACTTTCAAAGATAACTTGCTCGTGCTTAAGATTTAAGTTGAAAACTTGGTATCTAGTTTCCAGAAGTCGGGGTGGATGGTTGAAGACCTGGTTAACTATCACTTAAAGGAGTTACATTATAGTACTCAGTGTCACACGCAGAAGACGATGTGGATAATATCAAGAGGTGATGAAAGTCTCATACTTTGTCGGGATTGTATTGAGTACTTAGAGATTTGCATTGTGCACTAATTCTCTACACCGTTCTTCCAACAATAGTGCAAGTTTAAGTAACAAATTTGAGGAAGCCAAAAATTGGTTTAAGTCGTTTTATATAGTATAGAATATTATCCAAGTAATTTCTCAACGAATAAGAAATACCCGGGTCGTGATCCGTGTGAAGGTGAATGGAACCGTAGTTATCGATTTGTGAATTTGTGTGAAGAAAAGTGAAATAAAAAGGAATGTTTGATTGATTATATTACGAATTATCAATTAACAAATAAAACACGTAAGAAACACGTACAAACAAAGCATGCAACTAAAAACGTAAATCAAACGTAAACAACGCAAATCTCGGGCAATCTGGTATATCGGGTTTACTTCACCAAATGGTCACAACAATAACCGATAGAATACTAGGTTGGTTTGTTAGCTAATGGGTTTAAAGGTTGAGATGTGATCAGCAATTCTCATGGGATATTCGACACAACTGCACGTCAAAGATACTTCACAGTCTAAGCAAAATTTTTCAAGATCCTTCAATGCCATTCATGAGTTTTCAAGATGTTTGCTTCAGACAAGAACTTCTCGTGTATATGGTCGTACACGTCAAATGATGCTTTTGAAAGTTCAAAACCATCATTGGGGGAGAAAACGTGTACTTTGATGATATAAGGTCAACCTCCATGGGAAGTATTTTATACTACTTTACCTAGTATGGTTTGTGAAGTATTCTGCATATGTAAGAAGAATTGTTGTTGAGCTCTTTCATGTTTCCCCAAACAGATACTCACCAAAACCAAACTTGTCATAACACATTCAATTTATTATTGTCCTACGGTTTCTTCTTGATTTTGTAAAATCCCGCGAAAGAATCTATTTCTCGGTTTAACTCATAGATTTGTAAAATCCCGTGCAAGTCAATATCATGTCAAACATTTCAGAAGACATTCAATCTATTGATGAAGGACCTTTTTCAATCTATTGTGGCGCTACGGTTTCAACTTCGAAGAAGGGATAAAGTGTGCACTTCATGTATTGGATTATTTTTTGCGATACTTCATGGCATTTTGGTTATAAAAAAAGTTTACGGGGATATGCGCTTTTGATAAACATCGGGATAAAACCATTATCAAAGTTCATTCAAAAGATCAGAAAGGGCTAGATTTGGGCATTAAACCACAAGATGTGACTACGGCGTTAATTCATTATTATTTATTTGAGGTTGAAGTGAAATTTCACGGGTGAGTGTACTTAGTATCTGAAGATATTGGGGTGGGTTGGATGAAGATTCTTCAAGATCCTTGTTCGAGCTTTTGACATTTACAATGACGAAGACTTGGATATNTCAGAAAGGGCTAGATTTGGGCATTAAACCACAAGATGTGACTACGGCGTTAATTCATTATTATTTATTTGAGGTTGAAGTGAAATTTCACGGGTGAGTGTACTTAGTATCTGAAGATATTGGGGTGGGTTGGATGAAGATTCTTCAAGATCCTTGTTCGAGCTTTTGACATTTACAATGACGAAGACTTGGATATCTAGTTATTTTTGGGATTCTTCCTTTCTATTACCACAAAATAACTATCATTTTAAGGAGTTACGTTGTAGTGCTCAGTGTCACACGAAGTTGTGGACATTCAAGAGGTGATGTACGTCTTATACGTGATGGTTGGTTGGTTGAATAGTATAGAGTACTTAGGGATTCGAAGTTGCACGAACTCTCTACACCGCTCTTAGTCATACTTTAGTGCAAGTTTAAGTCACAAGTTCGGGTTATTTACTTCAGTCTCAAGTTCATCATAATGGGTTTCTCTCCATCAGTAGTCACGACAAAGAGCCAACAGAATGATATTGGGGTTGATAACGAGTTAGCTGAGAGAAGAAGAAAAGAGAGATGACGTTTGAACAATTCATTTCAAGCCTCGTTCTTCAAGAATAACGTTTGAACACTTCAGTTCAAGCCTCATTCTTCAACGACAATGACGTTTGAACAATTTAGTTCAAGCCTCATTCTTCAAAGTTTATGACGTCTGTTCACATCCGCTCTTTAACATTATGGCGTATGCTGACAACACTTTAGGCCCCGCTCTTCAAAGAAAAGAAAGGTGTACGATTCTGTGCGTCTTATCTTCAAAAGATGAGAAATCTTCTTATTTATGACCATTCTCATCAACAACTTTCATGCTTTTCCCATGTTCGTATAGTCATCAAGTGGATCAATGTACATTGGCTTATATTTTTGTGCTTCACTTATTCAATCGAAAATTGCAACAAGCATATGCAATTTTTGAGGGGGAGAAGGGAAAGGGTGAATTAACTACATGTTGGTTGATGTTTGTAAAATGGTCAGTCAGCTCTTGAACGCACATATTTACTCCCTCTAAGGTTTAACACATTTCAACAAGTGGTTTAGGGATACTACAAGCTTTATTGAACTCTTCATTTGCTAAGCCATTGATGAGGAAATAAAAGAGGGGCTGCTTTAAGAGTTTTTTAATCATCTTCTTCTTCGCAGGAGTTTTTGGGCTTACACACATATTTATGCTGCACCTGATAAATCTCAACCATGGAATCTCAACTATGGAAATTATGTGATTGCATACCATTTTTGAGGGGGAGAATAACGTATGTCCTTCTCCTTTCGACTATGGCAAAAATCTCATTAGCATGCCATTTTTGAGGGGGAGATAAAGAAGAAGATAGTTAACATCAAGACCCTCAAACGTGATCATGACTTTAAAAGTATTGAATCTATAAAAGGGGATGGTCAGTTTGAGGGGGAGCCGATTCAGAAACTTCACAAGTTCTTGAAGAGGCTCTTTACATACGATGGCGCGGCCTAATTGAGGGGGAGAAAACTCAATTAGTCATCATCTCATTACTACTGAATACTTCTGTTCAAGACTCGTGAGGGTAATCGACATCTTCTCACAGGCTGATATTATTAGTGATGAAGGGCTTCCAGTTAATGCTTCATGTACACATCATTATGATGATTTCGATTAATCGCAACCATCAAGGGAGAGAAATGTGTACACCAAGGACGCACAACGAGTTCACTTGATCGGGCTTAATGTCTTATAAAACAACTTAAAAATGATCAGTGGTTCAACTTGTTACTTTGGTATTATCATTTCATGTGTACATCAAGGGCAGATTAATCGTAACCATCAGGGGAGAGAAATGTGTATATCAAGGATGCACAACAGGTTCACGTGATCGGGCTTAATCATTTATTCCGGAGTTGATATCCGCAGAGATGATCAGTGCTTCAACCTGTTACTTTGGTGTTATCGTCTCGACTTGTCTTGGGTACATGGATACATTATGGGCTGAGTTAGTATATGTAATATAACTGGAATGCATTTGGCGAGATGAAGATGTTGATATTCTATTCCCCAAATGGACAACCTTGAAGAAGGTCGAGTCTACAGTCTGCTCTACATTTTACGCTACATGTTAGAAGACTACAAACGATATGCATTTAATTATCAAAAGACTTCTTCATATTCAAGGCATTCATCTGAAAGGTTGTCAGTTTGGGGGAGAGCACTAGTTAGGGGAGAGTTAAAAGTCTGAGTTAATCCCTAATTAGATGTACTCACATTGCTCTTCAGCAAGTTGATTCTCACAGGATTCATTTGAGCTAGTTTTGTTGTTCTCACAAGATTTCAAGAATATGTGCATAAAATGTGTTGCTGATTCTGAGGTATCAAAACCAGAAAGGGGGAAGGAGACATACATCCGAACGCACAACGAGTACACATGATGAGTTTTATACTTTGTCTTAATTGAAGTTATTCCGGGAAGAAAAATGTCATATCCGCAGAGAAAATCAGTGTTTTAACTCGTTCTTTTGGTGTATTATTCCAACTACGTGGGGGAGAGATGTAAGAAACAGTTTCTGATGACAAAAGACGTACACAATTGATTGTGTGTGTACTTTGGGTTTCTGAGCTTCATATAATGAGGCTGATTGCATCATTTCTACTAGTTGGGGGGAAGTGGTCTCTGGATATTTTTTGGTACGCATTACTTCAGCCTTCAACAGGAAGAAAGATGAGAAGATGTTAGGAATACAAAGGTTCCTATAGAATACTTGGTCACCTAATTGATGTAATAGCATTTAAGTTAGCTCGTATTTAGTTTATTAGTTAGTTAGATATTAGTTTAGTCTAAGTAACATCGTGGAAGAAGGACGGGTCTTACCCACTGTATGCCTGATCCACAGCCCGGGTGTGGGCGTTTTTATGTTTCTTTGTAGCTTAGTATAAATACCCCTCTCCACATGTGGAGAGGGTTGGACCTTCATTCACTTAATCTAATATTCATAGTTTTCTCTCAAGGTTCCAATATCTCTTTCTTTCTCATCTTCTCCTTAATCCATACGCCAACACAACCACTTGTACTTAATGTTTGTGACTTGATTATTATCCTACAATTGGTATCAGAGCCAAGGTTTCATCTTAGGGCCTTGGTGAATCATATTGGGTGTGGTTTTTGTGTTGGTTTGTGTATTAGAAGAGTTTTTCTTGAATACATCTTGATTTGATTTATCTAGTGTTAGTTGACATGTTAAAGGTGTACTTTTATGATCATTAGTGTTAGTGTTACATTATTTCTCAGTTGGTTTTGCCATATCATACGTATTTTTAAAGATTGGATTGAGTTTGGGTCGTTTTTCTTAACTGCGATTAGCTCCACTGTTTCATTGCTTATCTGCGGTTAGCTCCTGATCTCTGTGGTTAGTATGTCTGCGATTACTATTTTGGGAATACAAACAAATCGCAAGGAAAGTGACAGTTTTGGACTATTGTCAATTGCGACTAGCTCCTGCGGTTAGGTGGTCTGCGATTGGTATCTGTGGCTAGCTGACTGCGTTTAGCTTCTGCGGTTTAGTGGTCTGCGTTTTAGTTTCTGCGGTTTGCTACTTGCTGTGGTTAGTGACATGCGTGTAACCCATCTTGTGGTTTGTGTACTCTGCGGTTAGTTGCTCCTTGCGGTTAACTCACCTTGTGATTACCTTTCTCTATGGTTACCTATCTTGCGGTTACCTTCCACTGCGATTTGCTCACCTTGCGTTTAACTCCTACTGCGATTTGTGCATATTGTTGTGACTTTCTCAAATTATTTGGCAATTTACTAAGTGATGAGATTCATGTGATTGGGTAATCATTTTGCAAATCGTGAATTGTTGTAACCTTAGTCGTTTCAATTGATCTAATTGTGATCTGACGTTGTGAGTTAATCCTTACGACTTGACTAATCTCAATTGGATATAATGCAACTTGACTTGTCACAACTTAACACTTGATGCAAACTGTGACTCATCTGGTATCTCTCTATTAGTTTAATCCGCTGAATATATCTTCCGGTTTCTTTTGTTGACTTTAGTAAAATCCCTAGAAAGAATCATTTCTCGGTTTAAGNTGAGTTAATCCTTACGACTTGACTAATCTCAATTGGATATAATGCAACTTGACTTGTCACAACTTAACACTTGATGCAAACTGTGACTCATCTGGTATCTCTCTATTAGTTTAATCCGCTGAATATATCTTCCGGTTTCTTTTGTTGACTTTAGTAAAATCCCTAGAAAGAATCATTTCTCGGTTTAAGTCACTAAAGATGTAAAATCCCGTTTGAAGACTTTGAGATGTCGACAGTATCAGATGACATTAAAGCTGATGGGTCCGACACCCGACCTCCGATGCTAGGCAGAACACATTATGAATCATGGGCACAAAGAATCAGATTGTACTGCTTGGGTAAAGAAAATGGTGAGAACATTCTTCGATCTATCGATGAAGGTCCTATGCAGATGGGTACAACCAGAGATGCTATCTCCACGGCTGAGGATGGCTCTGTTGTTCAGGGAATTGATAGACCACGCACTTACAATGATCTCACTGATGTTGAAAAGAAGCGCTATGATACTGACATTTGTGCCTCCAACATAGTAATACAAGGGTTACCCAAAGATGTGTACAAGCTAATCAACTTCAACACTGATGCCAAAGCAGTGTGGGACAATGTCAAAATGCTTCTGTCTGGCTCAGAGCTGACCAAAGAAGACCGTGAATCACAATTATATGATGAATTGGAGCATTTCAAAATGAATCCTGGTGAAAACATTACCGATTACTATGTCAGATTTCACAAGCTGGTTAATGACATGAGAATGATCAGAATGACAATGCCCAACATTCAACTCAACTCTAAGTTTGTGAACAACATGTCACCTAAGTGGGATCGTTTTGTCACTGCTGTCAAGCTCAACAAAGGATTGAGAAATACGAACTATGAGCAATTGTTTGCTTATTTGCAACCACATGAGAAGCATGCTGCTTATGATCGTCAACTAAGAGAGAAGCTCAATCCAACGGTCACCAATGATTCACTTGCTTTCATGAGTAGCATGGTGCCAACTAATCAACCAGTGTCATCAATGGATCACTCATCGCTACAATCATCGGCTGCCATGAATACTCACCTCGATTCAGGATACTCTCATACCGACAAGATGATTGACAATCTTTCCAATAAAGTGTCTCTGCTAGTTCAACATTTCAGGGCTGCACTCCCATCTTCCAACAATCAACTCAGAACTTCTTCCAATCCATGTAATCAGGCTATTGTGGAAGATGGAAAAGTTATGGTGCAAAATGTTCAGGGAAGATAGAATGTGAATCAAAGGAATGCTGTGAGGGGTAACTTTCAGAACAGAGGTGCAAATGTGAATCAGGGACAAGGAAGGGAACCAAAATGTTACAACTGTGGGGGTTTAGGTCACCTTGCCAGAAACTGCACTCAACCAAAACGTCCTCAAAACTCAGATTACTTTAAGGACAAAATGTTGCTCATGCAAGCTCAAGAGAATGGAGTGGTACTTAATGAGGATGAATTGGCATTTCTTGCTGGGGATGATGGAAAGACATTCGATGATGAAGTGGATGAACAGCCAGTTCAGGATTTAGCTCTTAATGATCCAAACATCTTCCAAGCAGAAGATTGTGATGCTTTCGACTCAGATGTTGATGACGAACCCACTGCTCAGACAATCTTCATGGCTAATTTATCATCTGTTGCCTCACCTACACAACAATCTGATCGATCCAAATCATCCATCATATCTGAGGTACTAAAATTATATGATAAATGCGTTGTTAATGATGAACAAAAGACCTTCTATGATATACGACGAAATAATGTTTGTGATTCAAATGAGGCTGAATTGGAAACCATCAAAGTGTTCCCAACTGAGCAACATTCGGATCACGACAGTAATTCTGACGTATCTTGTGGAAAGTCTTCTGTTGTGTGTGATAATGATGTGATGCATGAGCAAATGATATGTAACGATGTACAACAAACAAACGTTGCTGAATTAGATACTGCAAATTTGGGGAATAGCAATATTGTCCCATATGAACAATATGTGAAGCACAACGTCGAGTCTGTTGTACCAAGTGATATATCCTCTGCTGATGAAGAAATGTGTGATTTAGATGAGTATACTGTTGTTGCACCAGATGACACCCTAACCACTAGGATAAATACTCTTAGGGATCAAGTAAGGTTCTATGAACAACGTGCTAAATTTGAGCTTACAGAACGCGAACAAAAAATGGAATTGCAAATGCATGCCTACATCACTGAACAAAATTTGAAGGAAATGGCCTTTAAACAAGAGATTAAATCTTTTCAAAATCAACTTGAACGTGCTTTTAAGGAAAAACAGGAAATTCAGGATAGTGTAAATCTCCTAAAAAGTGAATTTCAACAAAAGGAAACTAAACTGTTAAACGAATTTTCCAACCTTAAGCAATTGAAAAACAAGCTTGAAAACAAGTTGTATGTTCTTGGCCAAACACCTCAAACAGCTCAAATGGTGGAAAAGCACATGAAACTGCGGGATAAGCATAGTGATAAGGATTTAGGGTTGCCTAAAACAAATTTTCTTAAGAGCGTTAGAGACTCTCAACCTGCCCTCTATGATGCTAAGGTTATGCTTACTCCCAATCATGATCCCCCATATAGCTCGTCCGATAAAGAATTGGATGAACTTGATTATGCCAATAGAGAGAGATTTGAAAAAAAATGAAGGACCCAAAGTGCATCAAACACAGAGTCATTGTTAAGCCCCATGATTATTATGAACAAAACCGAGTGACTGTTTTTGCACCTCAAACTAAGTTAACACCAGAACGGGTATTTTGGCCCTTAGACATTGAGAAAATAAAAGCTGAGGAAATTAAGGCCAAGACATCCCTAAAGTTAGCTGCCCCAACGGTGTATCCCCCCAATACACCGATGCACTTAGTTCAGTTGTCACTTCCCACGCAATGTAAAACTCTTATTAGCATTTATGTCCTGTGTCAAATGTTTAATGATTTTGAAAAAACATGCAAAAAGAGAATCACACCAACGGGAATCACTGAGGGTGAACGGGGATTTGAGTTAACCAAAGAGTGTTACTTAACTGAAGTCATCCCATTTTTTAAACAAATCAAAGAACATTTTGAGGGGTTACGACAATCCCTTGATAGTGAGCTTAAAGAAATGAAAGAAGTGTTTAAAGATGTGGAAAACGAGTGTAAACAAAAAGCAATAGATCTTCAGCACAGTGTAATAACAAGAAAAAATATTCTCATCATGAATGATAACTTGATTGCTAAATGTATTACACAAGATGTGTTTTATACTGCTACAGATTCTTCTCTTAATGCTTGTCAATTTCATGAAATGTCTATTGCTTTGAATAACCTTCACAATCGTGTTGTTGAGCTTGAGGGGGAGAATGTGAAATTGCTTGAAAAAATTCAAAATGATGATCATGACAACATGGTCAAGCATCTTTCTAAACTAGAAGTTGATAATCTTAATTTACAATTAAAATATCAACATTTAGAAGAAAAAATGAAAATATCAAAGGCCAAGACATCTTCTGATGCTCCGGAATTTGATGCATATTTTGAATTAGCAAAAAGGGATGGAAAAATTCAAGCTCACACGAACACGATCAGGTTATTGAGGGCTCAAATTGCCCAATTGAAGTCTCCCATGAATGCTGTGATCAACTCCCATAAACCAATGTCTGCAGATTCTCATAATTTTCAACTTCAAAACACAATCAACTTACTTAAACATGAAAATGATTGTTTTCAAGCTGAAAATTCTAAAGTTAAACAACATTACAAAGAGTTATATGATTCTATCAAGATCACTCGTGATAAAACCAATGAAAAAATAACTTCTTTGCTTAATGAAATTGAGAATCTAAAGACAAAAGTGAAAGGGAAAATGCCGTTGAATGTAAGTGACAATATCAATTCTGTGGTTTGTAATTGTAAAAAGTATGCATGTGAGGCTGTTTTTATTCCTCTTCCCCTTAAGAACAATGAGCTAGTCCATAGTGATTATCTTAGACATCTTAAGAACTGCCTTGACATGACCCGTGAAACCATAGAAGAAGATAGAATGGTAAGACCATCTGATAACACCCTATCGGATGTTTGCTTTCTTACCAAGCGGTCACAAGAGTTGTTAGAATATGCCATAGGTACATGTCCCAAGATTCCCAACATGCGTGATAAAATTGGCACATCCTCATCTAGGAATTTGAAGAAGCATGTTACTTTTGATAAACCCTTGGCTAGTTCTGTGCATAGCACATCACCACCTAGAAACCAAACAACTGTGCAACAATCTAATGTTCCCATCGTCAATTCTACAGGAGTAATCAATGTCACTAAAGCTAGCGGGTCAAAGCCTAAAGGCAATACAAGGAATGATAGGACTTCGCCTGCTAAGAGTGATCAAGGGAAGAAAGTAGAAGACCACCTTAGGAACAATAAGACTGATTTGAATGAAAAGAATCGTGTTGATTCTAGTATTTGCGTTAAGCGTACTGTAATTAATTCGAATTCTAATGCGACTTGTAAGACTTGTAATGGATGTTTAATTTCTGGTAATCATGATGAATGTGTTGTGTCATATAAATCCCCCGTTAAATCTGCTAAGGATAACAATACTTGGAAAGCTACAGGAAAAGTTTTTAACAGTGTAGGATATCAGTGGAAACCTACTGGAAGAAAATTCACTCTAGGAAACCAGTGCCCATTGACTCACATACCCGACCTTAAGTCGTTAGAGGTTAAGATATGGAAGGCTACTGGTAGAAGATTTCCTTTAGTGACCCAATGCCTTGATAGTAAGACAACAGTTTCCACTGGTATCGGTTCATCTGTAAGAACCAATGATAATACTGATCCTGTATCTCTTAAGTATGCATGTGCTAACCTATTGGATCCCAATTACACTTGGGAATCCACGTTTTTCAGTTATCCATATCTGTCTGGTTTCAAATGCAGGTCGTACAAATCGTCCTGTGGTATTTGGACTCAGGCTGCTCTACATATGACTGGGGATCGCTCTCGGCTTAGAAATTTCGTGAAAAAGTTTATCGGGATAGTTAGATTCGGTAACGACCACTTTGGAGCTATTATGGGGTATGGTGATTATGTGTTTGGTGATAGCGTGATTTCAAGAGTTTACTATGTAGAAGGACTTGGGCACAACTTATTCTCTGTTGGAAAATTCTGTGATTCTGATCTCGAAGTGGCCTTCAGAAAACACACATGTTTCGTTAGAGAATTGGACGGAGTTGATCTCCTTAAAGGAAGTCGTAATACAAATTTGTATACCATCTCTATTGAAGACATGATGCAGTCCTCTCCCATTTGCTTACTTTCTAAGGCCTCAAAAAGCAAATCATGGTTATGGCATCGGCGTTTGAACCACTTGAACTTCGGCACCATAAATGAGCTCTCTCTCAAAGATCTTGTTCGAGGCATGCCCAGACTGAAGTATGAAAAGGATCATCTTTGCTCATCATGTCAATTGGGTAAAAGCAAGAAACAAACTCATAAACCAAAACCCACCAACTCCAACACCGAAGTACTCCATACCCTTCACGTGGATCTGTGTGGACCCATGAGAGTGCAAAGCTTCAATGGGAAAAGATACATTCTTGTTATTGTGGATGACTATTCAAGATTCACATGGGTTAAGTTTTTAAGATCCAAGGATGAAACTCCCGATATTATCATCAAAATCATCAAGCAGTTGCAAGTAAGGCTCAACAAAACTGTTAGAATCATCCGCACAGACAATGGAACTGAGTTTGTTAACCAACAACTCACCAAATTCTACGAAAATGTCGGCATCAGTCATCAGAACCTCGAACTCCTCAACAAAATGGAGTCGTTGAAAGAAGGAATCGCACACTAGTTGAAGCGGCTCGCACTATGCTGATATTTTCAAAAACACCAATGTTTCTATGGGCAGAAGCCATGGCTACTGCGTGTTACACTCAAAATCGGTCATTAATTCATCCTCTCCACAACAAGACACCATATGAGCTGGTGCATCTCAAGAAGCCTGATCTCTCCTTTCTTCGTGTATTTGGTGCCCTATGCCACCCAACTAACGACAGTGAAGACTTAGGGAAGCTTAAAGCTAAATCTGATATTGGGGTATTCGTCGATTATGCAGCAGATCGAAAAGGGTACCGAATCTACAACAAAAGAACCCAACAAATCTTGGAAACAATCCATGTCACGTTTGATGAGCTGACAGAGCATACGGCTTCAGGACACACCAGTTCTGGACCCTCACAAAACCTTTTATCTCCTGGACCAATAAGTTCGGGACTTGTACAGAACTCCAATCATGTTACTCCTTATGTTCCTCCCACGAGTGAAGACTTGAAAAAGTTATTTGATCCCATGTTTGACGAGTACTTTGAGTCACAGCCACCTCATGAACCGGCACATCCAGCTGTTGAACCTGATATTATGGCTGTGAATGCACCTCATGATACAATCGTCTTCTAAACATCAAGGAGTTACTTCTGATAACACATGGGAAGTCAATCCTTTTGCATCACCTGAGGAAGAACTATTTGAAAATGTTTTTGCACCTGAATCCTCCAATGAAGCATCTTCCTCAGAAAACTCAAACAATGCAATATCAGTTAACTATCCTCAACCTCATGAACATCTCAGAAAATGGACAAATGATCTTCTATTGACAACATCATAGGAAATGTTTCCCTCGAGACCTGTATCCACCAGACAACAACTTGCCACTGATGCCTTGTGGTGTTTCTTCAACTCAGTCTTATCTAAAGTCGAGCCCAAAGACTTCAAAGACGCCCTTACCAAGGTGTCTTGGTTCACCGCAATGCAAGAAGAAATCCATGAGTTTGATCGTCTTGATGTATGGGAATTAATACCACCACCTGATTGTGCGATGATCATTGCTCTCAAATGGATTTTCAAAGTTAAGCTTGATGAGCATGGGGATGTGTTGAAAAATAAGGCTCGTTTAGTTGCAAAAGGATACAGTCAACAAGAGGGCATTGACTTTGAAGAATCATTTGCACCAGTCGCTCGTATCGAGGCCATTAGAATCTTTCTTGCCAATGCTGCCAGCAGTAACATGATTGTTTATCAAATGGATGTTAAGACTGCCTTCTTGAACGGGGACTTAAAAGAGGTGGTTTATGTTTCTCAACCTGAAGGATTTGTGGACCCAGAAAGATCAAATCATGTATATCGCTTAAAGAAGGCACTCTATGGTCTCAAACAGGCTCCTAGAGCGTGGTACGACACACTTTCCAAGTTTCTTCTTGCAAATCGGTTTACCAAGGGTGTAGTTGATCCTACCTTGTTCACTAGAAAGACTGGGAACAACCTCCTTCACGTTCAAATCTATGTTGATGATATCATCTTCGCATCATCTGATTCCAAGGAATGTGATCGCTTTGCTACAGAAATGAGTTCCCGGTTTCAAATGTCTATGATGGGACAAATATCTTTCTTCTTGGGGTTACAAGTTTCACAAAACCCGAGAGGCATCTTTATTAATCAAGCCAAGTATGCTAGTGACATCCTCAAGAAGTTTGGCTTTGATTCAAGTGACACTGTTGATACACCCATGGTTGAAAGATCCAAACTCGATGACGACTCAGCTGGTGTAACAGTTGATCAAACCAAATACAGAAGCATGATTGGATCTCTCATGTAACTCACAGCAAGTAGGCCAGACCTTCTTTTTGACGTATGCATGTGCGCCAGATATCAATCCAAGCCCACCAAAAAGCACTTGGAAGCTGTCAAGAGAATCTTCAGATATCTCCAAGGGACAATCCATATGGGTCTCTGGTACCGTAAAGACAATGCAATGGCTCGCACGGCCTACTCAGATGCTGATCATGCAGGGTGTCAAGACACTCGCAAAAGTACATCCGGAGGTGCTCAATTCTTGGGTGAGAAACTTGTCAGCTGGTCATCCAAAAAGCATATGTGCACTTCAATATCATCCACAGAAGCGGAATATATAGCCATGTCCTCGTGTTGTGCTCAAATTTTGTGGATGAGATCATAATTATCAGATTATGGGTATAATTTCAACAAAATCCCAATGTATTGTGATAACAAAAGTACCATCGCCCTATGTTGCAACAATGTCCAGCACTCAAGAGCCAAGCATATAGACATTCGTCATCACTTCATCAAAGAACAAGTGGAGAAAGGGATAGTGGAACTCTACTTTGTGAGAACGGAGTTTCAGCTGGCTGACATATTCACAAAGGCTCTTTCTCAGGAAAGATTTCAGTTCATTCTCCCACGACTTGGAATGAAGAGCCTCACTCCAGAAACTCTTAAGGCTCTCCAAGAAGAGATTGATGATTGAAAGATTGGCTTCACATATCCTTTGTACATATAACATATCAAAAAGAAAATAGAAAAATATAAAACTTATAAAATCCATAAAAATCTGAAAAATCATAAAAATCCAAAAATATTCTTCTCTCGACATGTCTCTTGTGTAATCAATATTATGTACGTTTCTAGAAATGTCATTCAATAATGACACGGATTCTTAAATATGCTTGAGCAAGAGTTTTTCGGTTTCTAATAAAGTTTTCTAAAACATGTCGTTTCTCAAAACATTCTTTTATGGCTTGCAGTCATTTCAGGCTGTAACCCGGACTTCAAAATTATGGCTTGCTATTACTTCAGATAGCAACCCGTTTTTCAAATTGGGGAAAACACGTCGCCAAAAAGACGGTTGTTCCTTGTACCAGGTGAAGTTCACCTGGGCACGGATTACTATATATCCGTGTTTCCTCGATCTAATGTACGCTTCAGTGCATTATTTCTTGATAAAGAAGAGAAATCTTCTTTTTATCGCCAAATACTTTCCCTTCTATGATTTTTACGGAAAGTATTTGTGCAAAACTTGGTGGTACCATGAGATTTTGATTGTAAATCAAATAGAATCTAAGTTTTGATAAATTTTTTCACTCAATCAATGACCTTAATATTTTATGAAAATATTTCAGTCTTAACATCCGTCATTGATTGAGGGGGAGAGTGATTTCTCAAAATTTAATGTATCGTCAAAACTCTCCACACTTTGTACAAAAAGCTTGCAATAATACAATTTGTGATGGTTATGTGTCAGAATGGGAATATTTTCAAAGAGTTTTCATTAAAACTTCAAACCTTTTGTAAACTCATCAAATCTGACACATAACAACCTCCCTCACAGATTGAGGAGGAGCAGAAAAAAGTTCCTTTTATCAGAAAATATTAAAATTGACCGCATTTCTCTCCCAAATGTTTTCTAACTTATTTAAATCAATTAGGATCCAAAATCTCAAAAGATTTGAAATTTTTGATCGGGGGAGAGAATGTGATTTAAATATGAAATCTGATATCAAACGTGATCTTTTGGACTCAATAATAGGCTCCCACATATGTGCTAAACTCTTTCGTATATCGATGCACATATTGAGGGGGAGCAAAAGGCGTTTGTGGAAGTAATACCAAAGACCGACCATTTATCTTTATGCATGGAGTTATAAGAATGGTTAAGGTTAGGTATGAGTTCCCATGATCCACCAGAACCGGAAGGATCTTCCCAGGGACAATCCATAGATAGATTAGAAGTCCTTAGGAATGATTGAAAAAAAGAGTAAAGTGAGAAAGGGAAGAGTGCGGACTGAGATAGAGCTAGGACTGGAACAAACCCAACAAGGTTCTAGTGGTGAAGTCTCGGCAAGCACTGAAGGGGTTGAAGAATGAAAAAGAAATGAAATGAGAAAGGGTGAAAAGAAATAGCCCTCCATATATTCAACCTTAGGGCAGAAACCGGGTTCAATTCATAAGCTACTGGCGGTTACTAAGGTAACACCGGTATTGAAGACAAGACGTCATGGACCCAGTGACGCACTGCACTAAACTTCCTAACCACTCAAGTTCTCTCAAAAGAGCTTGTTTCATTCTCACGGGGAACCCTGTGCAATGTATCGACCGCTCATTGCGAGCTATGTTCATACCTAAAACAGGAGACACCTCCCCAGTCTCCAGGAGCGGATCAAAACGCACTATTGAGTCTAGAGCCATGAGATCATCCATAAATCTCGATAAGACACATTCCAAATATGCTTATTGTTTCACATAATGTGGAAAATAAGATAAAATATTTAGAGTCCTACGCATTATCCTTGTGGTATTGCCAGAACATCCGAGTGATATGAAAATATTCACAATGAAGATGGAAATCCTTCTAGAGCGAACATCTTTCAAGCTCTTGGTAGGTGACATGTGAGATCCATCTTGGATCAATGATCAAGTGACAACTGGAAAGCAACAATGGTGCGATTCAACATTGAATCAAACTTGTTCCAGGATATGGATTGACGGATACTTTTGCAAAAACCTTTTAGTGTGCTCACAAACTAATTTTCGAGCACATTGATTGTGTACAATATTTCAAACAAAAGTATTTTTGATGGAAATGTGATTCAAAGCTTAAAACTCTCGTCGTGTCTCAAAATGTTTATCATATGACACGCGAGTGATTTCTATAAATCAATTTCTCATCAATCCGTGAATATTTATTCACCGATTCACTCTATCGTGCTGTCTGCTTTGAGACGTTCCGGTATGAGAACATGCTAAGTATGAAGATTCCGAAGTGGATTCTTTGGAAAATTCATTACTACAAGCTGGAAATTCCTGTCAAGGAGAGTCTTCTTTAAAAGAGACTCTACCTGATCACAGGTCGGTTTTCACAAAACCGGAGGGTAGTCTGTCCTCGCAGAACGAATGACAAAGCCATATTCGTTCTATATCTTTATTGCTAACTGTTTTATTTCAGGGACACATATAAAGATGGCGTTGATGGCTCGTATTTCCAGCTGAATCGGGTCAATCCATACCTCATGCTCACACATCCTCATCACTATCAATGACGATGGGAGACTTGCTACAACAAATGTTGAGAGACTACCCACAACGTTTCCGCAACTCTAATGAAAAAGTCTCCTGTTCCACAACTCTTATGTTAAGTCTCCTGATCCAGTAGGGTGTGAGCATGATGGTCCTTAAGTCACTACATCACATGAAGGCGTTACTACAATGGATGAGCTTGAAGATTTACTGTGGCTGATGATCTCAAAGAAGCTCAAAGATCACTCATCTCAAAGGAATCCAAAATCACAAGTTCATTTGCTTGAAGTACAAAGTGCGCAGAAAAGTGAAGAATCAGAACTTACGAGCTACAAAGACTCATGAATGCTTAAAGATCAAAGAGCTTAATTTCCAAGGTGACCTCGCTTAGGGGGAGATTGTTAGGAATACAAAGATTCCTATAGAAGACTTGGTCACCTAATTGATGTAATAGCAATTAAGTTAGCTCGTAGTTAGTTTATTAGTTATTCAGATATTAGTTTAGTCTAAGTAACATCGTGGAAGAAGGACGGGTCTTTACCCACTGTATGCCTGATCCACAACCCGGGTATGGGCGTTTTTATGTTTCTTTGTAGCTTAGTATAAATACCCCTCTCCACATGTGGAGAGGGTTGGACCTTCATTCACTTAATCTAATATTCATAGTTTTCTCTCAAGGTTCCAATATCTCTTTCTTTCTCTTCTTCTCCTTAATCCATACGCCAACACAACCACTTGTACTTCATGTTTGTGACTTAATTATTATCCTACAGAATAACTATTCAAGCATGAGATGATATGTTGCTGATCTATCAAAGCTTCACAGTGAGAAGGCTCAAGTTCAGACGACTATTCAGGAGCCTCGAAAGCTTTGGTGGAAAAGTTTTAAGAGACATTGACTAATGACTTCTACAACGTGCAGACCGATATCCTCTTTTCAGTATTGAGGTCAACATCCTCTTATACTGAATAATATCCTTTGTACATATATATTTTTATCAAAATGTAAATAGAAAAATATAAAAATCAACAAAAACCATAAAAATCAGAAAAATAGAAAAGACCAAAAATAGTTTTTCAAGGCATGTCTTCTGGTATCGATAACATTTACGGTCCTAGAAATGTCATTCAATAATGACACGGGTCTTTAAATGAAGTTCGAACAGAAGTTCAAAAAGTTTTTCCAAACATGCCTAAATGGCTTGCAGTTAATTCAGACTCTAACCCAGACTTAAAATTATGGTTTGCTATTACTTCAGATAGCAACCTGGTTTTCAAAATGGGGAAAGCACGTCGCCAAAAAGACAGCAGTTCCTCCCACTGGGTGAAGTTCACTCGGGCACGGATTACTTTATTGTCACAACTCGCATTTTCAGGTCATATTCCAACTTACATATTTGCATAATTCATTACCAAAATTTACTATTCACAAGATACTATTCATCATTTACTATTCATCATTTCACTATTCATCATTTTTGGAGTCAGCTTAAGACTTTAAGAAGTGTTCAGAAATTTTACTATTCATGTGACACTATTCACTCCCGGAAGGAAATCACTATTCATGATCATCGTGCATTTTCTCGTAAACCTAGTTTACGGGTATTCAAATCCGCGTAACCATCATGGTTTAGCTGTGTATTCATACATTATCAGTATATTAGGTCATGCACGGGTTTGTGTGATTTTCATTAACGTATGTTTAAATATTTAATTAACGTTACCACTCCGTTTTTACTATTAACATATACCCGATACTCCCGTCAACGATCCCAATATATTTTCATGCTCATTATAATAATATAAAATTTATATTGTTAATTTACTTGGTGTTTGAAACCATTTGCTATATTTTCCTGTAAACGCCTAAAACTACGTCGGATCACGATATTTCAACACGGCAACTATTTTAACACCCGATTCTCATCAGGAATGTAATTTCATAAATTTTAGAACGTCATCACATGTTATTTGGTACCGTTAAAATTCATTTCTAGCAAACTCGGTACCCGGTATCCCCTAAAACTAAAAATATCTACACAGTATCAAGCATAATCACCAAAGTCTTGATGTTGTCATAAGACCCACGCCCATCCCATATCTAACTTCCCTAATTTGTGGATCTTGTTTTATTTACTTTAGATATCTTACATATTACATGATACTTTCATTTCCACTATCTAAATACTTTAACAAATAACAAACTGATTTCCTTTCTCTCTTTTCTTTGGGCTGCCGAACCAAAGCACCACACAAACACATCCTTTGATCTTTGATTTTGATAATTCCTTACTTATATTATTGAAGGCTTTAGTCCTTGCTTAAATTCTAACTCATTTATTCCACAAAAACACCATAAATCACCTCCCACTTAAACATGCCATTCGACACACCCTAAGGAGCAAGGAAGGAGTAGATTGTTTGTGAATAATTTCAAGCATACTAAGGGTACTCTAGCAAGGGTTTGGATAAAAATCTTGGGGTTAAACAAGTATCCTACATTCTCATCTCACTAATCTCTTTTGTAAGTAACCTTACACTACTAAAACTTCATGACTTTTATGTTTTTCATGCTTGTAAAGTATCTATACTTAGTTATCACTTGGTACATGTTGAAAAAGCCTTACATTTACAATGACCCTTTAACAAAAATTTATGTTTTAAACAAGATCTCATTACAAATAAACTTTATATATACATATATGTTGGTAAATTTGTAGATTCAAATATTTTGATGAGCATGTACATGGACTTGGAATATTGCTAAGTTATATTTAGATCACTATTGTTGAGTAGAGAAGTTGATGGGTGAACTAGGACTAGATTTGGAGTTGAGGTTAAGTGGTCATAATAAATAGAACACTAGGAAATATAGTTTGACACTTTTAATAACAAATCTGTCCCATTCGAATTCCTACAGAAAAATCAGTACCTCAGTGACCATTTTAGGCTAGAAATATAGAAAATAGACTTAATAACGCAAACGTGGCCGCTTGAATGGGATAAAACGGGCTTATAACGAAAAAGATATGCTATATTCAAGATTAACGACGAAAAGCAACATTTTCTGAAAAAGAGTAGTCTGTCCGAATTTTTGAGGATGAAAACTGAGGTGTAAAGGATGTTTAGGCTAGCCGAGACCTTGAAAAGCCTAGAGTACACTTAAATACCTTCGCGTGGATAGTTTAAACTTAATAAACGGAGCTACGAAGCGAAAGATATGGCTAAAAGTATGTGGCCGCAATCATTGAATTTCTAACAGCATATAAGTGCAAAAATGAAGTTGTTAGGATTTTTCAAAGTGAATTTTAGACCATTTTGAGTGTATTTTGGTTAAAATGAAGTAAACAAAAATGGTAGAACCATGCGTATACTTTTTAGGTGCGTTAGAAATTTTCAATATACTTATGGACAAGACGACTAAGGTTTGGTCACGAAATTAACAAGTTACGTATTCTCAAGGATCACATCGACTTAACTACATTTTTGGTGATAAATATTACGACAACATGTACAAGTGATAATGTAGTGTATGACTTGCATGCTTGACCTTGTTTTCGAACCTAAGACATATGCATTATTTAGGTCGCGATTAGAGTTATCGGACTTTATTTATCAATTACCAATTTGCCAATCGGGATTTGCTTTTGCTAAGGTGAGTTTCATGCCCCCTATTTTAACTTGTTTAATAACTGTTTTGGGGGAGAATACATGCTCGTTTTCATCTAAATGTATACTTGATTTAATTAATTATGCTACCTGTTTAGTCAAACATTTATTTGCTCCATTTATGAATTTGTTACTCAATCGAATGTAGTGTATATTCATTTGCATCACACTTAATCCTTTTACCTTTGGACCCAAGCATTTTAAACAATCATGCACGCTTAACCGAATGAACCGGCTCCACCACTATGCACATACATGACCGAATGAACGGGTCACATAACCGAATGTACGGGTAACATAACCGAATGAATTGGTCACATAACCGAATGAATTGGTCACGTAACCGAATGTACTGGTCGAACTAAATTTATTTTAGAACTTGGTCCACATATTACTTTTGTCTTCATAAACCAGAACATATTTGGCAGTGGGTTGTAAACGCACAGGTTGCAAGTCTTGAATGGACGGGGCTTGGAACTGGGTGGATTTACGATGCCTTTGCTGGGAAATCTTCATTCAAATGCATTTCATTTTACACTAAACTCTATGAACTCACCAACCTCGTGTTGACACTTTAGCATGTATTTTCAGGTATTAAGCAACGGCACGCTACTGGAGCTTTTGGCAGGGCGTGGCATGGTCATATAAGACTCTGATATTCATATGGGGACCGTTTAAACTATTTTAAGGGCCTAATTCCGCATTACTTTTAACAATGTAAATTTAACACTTTTGTTAAACGATTTTATTCTAAATGAATGAGATGAAAACCGTTCTTTGCACTTGTGTTTTGATACCAATTGAGTTGCACCCCAGCGACATGTAAGCTTCCGCTGGACCCGATTTTGGGGGTGTGACATTTATATCCGTGTTTCATCGATTTAATGTACGCTTCAGTGCATTATTTCTTGTATAAGAAGAGAAATCTTCTTTGTATCTCAAATATTTTTCAGTCTATGATTCTTCAGGAAAGTATTTGGGTTTCACTTGGTGGTTACATGTTTTTGAAAAATCAATTGGACTTAAGTTTTCACAAATATCTCATACTCATTCAACGACTACAACTCTTTCAATAGAAAACGGGTTATTGATTAAGGGGGAGAGTATTTTTCAAAAAGTCGTGACATTTCAGTGATTGTGTGTCAAACGGATTTAAATTCTCTTAAATACTTGTCTCTCATGAGATGATTGAGGGGAAAGTATTTTTGTTTTTCAAAAATTTAAGACACTCAAATCAATGACCACTGATCGTTAAACTTTGTACATTATAAGTAGTGAATAAATATGTGCTGTTATGTGTCAGAATATGAACTTTTCCATGAGTTTCACATTAAACTCCAAATCTTTTATAAACTCATCATAACTGACAATAACAGAGTCCTTCATAATTTGAGGGGGAGCATTAATATTTTCCACTATCGGCTTGTATAAATCAGACACATCTTCTTCTAAAATTTTCTAACTTATTTAAATCAATTGAGATCCAAAATCTCAAAAGGTTTGAAATTTTTGATCGGGAGAGAGAATGTGATTTAAATATATAATCTGATAAAAAGTGATTGTTAAAGACTCAACTAGGCACTCCTCCCTCTATGTGCTAAACAATTTCGAATACTGATGCACATGTTAAGGGGGAGCATTTCTGAAAGATCAAAAAAATTGTGGTACAAACGCTTTGATATCAAATATCACAAGTACCTTGATTGATTTTCAATTGGTTTTAAGGCGGTAAGAACAATACCACATGACCGACCCTGCATTTACTTTATAGGAAGTTATAAGGATGGTAAGGTTAGGTATTCGTTCCCACGATCCCGCCAGAGGCGGAGGGATCTACCCAGGGACAATCCACTAGTTAGTGTAGAAGTCCTTAGGTACGATTAAAAAAGGAGTAAAGTGAGAATAAGGGAAGAGTGCCGACTGAGATGGAGTTAGTACTNCGTGTCGTGAATGGTTTGCACTTTCCCTTTACTTATTGCTTTGCTTTGATGTTTGCATTATGTGATTGTGTGTGTTGTGACTTGTTGTTTGTACTTGTGTGATAACATGTATTAAGTTATGTTGGTCATAAACAACAAGAAACGTCTTTCATATTACAACAAGCTAAAATGGACATTTGATACAACAAGTAGTAAAGTTTTTAAACGGTAACGTATTCACCCCCCCCCCCTCTACGTTTTCACAAACTCCAAATCTTTTATAAACTCATCATAACTGACAATAACAGAGTCCTTCATAATTTGAGGGGGAGCATTAATATTTTCCACTATCGGCTTGTATAAATCAGACACATCTTCTCCTAAATTTTTCTAACTTATTTAAATCAATTGAGATCCAAAATCTCAAAAGGTTTGAAATTTTTGATCGGGGGAGAGAATGTGATTTAAATATGTAATCTGATAAAAAGTGATCGTTAAAGACTCAACTAGGCACTCCTCCCTCTATGTGCTAAACAATTTCGAATACTGATGCACATGTTGAGGGGGAGCATTTCTGAAAGATCAAAAAAAATTGAGGTACAAACGCTTTGATATCAAATATCACAAGTACCTTGATTGATTTTCAATTGGTTTTAAGTCGGAAAGAACAATACCACATGACCGACCCTGCATTTACTTTATTGGAAGTTATAAGGATGGTAAGGTTAGGTATTCGTTCCTACGATCCCGCCAGAGGCGGAGGGATCTACCCAGGGACAATCCACTAGTTAGTGTAGAAGTCCTTAGGTACGATTAAAAATGGAGTAAAGTGAGAATAAGGGAAGAGTGCCGACTGAGATGGAGCTAGTACTGGAACAAACCCAACAAGGTATTAGTCATGAAGTCTCGGTAAGCACTGAAGGGGTTGAAGAATAAAAAAGAAATGTAAAGATAAAGGGTGAAAAGAAAGAAGCCCTCCTTACACATTAGGCAGAAACCGGGTCAATACATATGTTGTCAGAATCACATAGTTGATTGCTGACATTGAAGACAAGTATCATGGACCCAGTGATACGCTGCATAACCCTCCCTAGCCACTCAAGGTCTCTCAAAAGACTCTTGTTTCATTCACACGGAGATTCACTCATTACTATTGACTCTCTCACTCCGAGTTAGTTGATATTGAAAAGGTGGCAGTCTGCTCCAGCCTCCGACCGCTAAACCAAAAACGCACTATTGAGTCTAGAGCCATGAGATCGTCAATAAATCTCATTAGGACACTAATTAATTATTCACTTGTATTTCACACACCATGGAAACAAGTAAGATCTTAAGAGTCCTACGCATTATCCTTGTTGTATTGCCAGAACATCCGAGTGATACATAAGTACTCACAATGAAGATGGAAATCCTTCTAGAGCCAACATCAAACAAGCTCTTGGTGGGTGACATGTGTGATCCTTCACGAATCAAACTTGTGACAACTGGAAAACAACGATGGGGCGATTCTTAGTTGAATCAAACTTGTTCCAATAAATGGTATGACGGATACTTTTGGAAAACCGTCGATGTGCTCAACAATTGATTTCAAGCATATCGAGTGCGCATAACTTTTCAAACAAAAGTATTTGACTTAAAATTGATATTTCTTATAAAACTTTCGTCGTATTGCAAAAACTCTTTATCTAGCAATACACGATTGTTTTTTTCAAAATCAATTTCTCATTAATCAGTGAATATTAATTCATTGGTTCACTCACTCCGATTAACGGGGAACCGTGGTTCTTGCAACCCTATTCAACGAAAGTGAACAAAGACACTTTCGTCTGTTTATTGCTAATTGTTGTTTGTAGGAACAACCGACGGTTGCAGCTGATGGCCAATGAGATGTCAATTCATAACCCATGCTCACACTTCACACTCACAATCAATGCAATCATGATAGAAGAATGACCTACAACAGTGTTTCCACAACTCTGATGCTAAATATCATGATCCCGATAAGTGTGAGCATGCCGGTCCGATGGTCACTACATCACATGGAGACAATGCTACAAAGGATGATTTGGAGATTTACGGTTGTTGATGATCTTGAAGAAAGCTCAAAGATCACAAGAGTCAAAGGAACTTATGCACAAAGATCACTAATTGCCGTACAAAGATTGCATTTGAAGAATCAAAGTCTACGAGCTACGAGATTAAACTCATGTAACAGAATGCTAGAATTCAAATCATAATTTCCGGGGTGACCTCCCTTAGGGGGAGATTGTTAGGAATATAAATATTCATATGCAAGACTCGGTCACCCCGAGTATCTATTTAGCATTTATGTAGCTCGTAGGTGATGTGTTTCGAAAGCTTTATATTTATTAAACTAATTTTACCTATTTCCTTATTACTCAAAACACACGGCTAAAAGTATAACCCTCGTTTACAGTAAAGAGTTTTGGTAAGACCAGGTCATTCCTCAGGGACTGAGGTTTGCTCTTATGTATCAATTAACTAATCAAGATGATTTAGAGGACTTATGCAGTTGTTGTGAACTTCAAATATGAGACAGATATGATTACTTGGATAGTTCTTATAACTCAGTGATGGCATATGATAATGATCTCAATTGCTCTTAACAAATGATAAGTTGTTTTCGTCAAAAGAACGTTTCACCAGTTTATGTTTGTGATTCAATACTTATGTCTGCTAGCACTTGAACGAGTAGTTTAACAACTCTAAGTACTAGTTGCGATATTTCAAACTCTTATTGTTTATTTCAATACAAAAGCGATTTCTCATTCAATTGGTCAACATACATAGACATATGTTGAAAATCATAAAATACTAGACAAATATATCGACCCCTTTCAAGTAGTAGTTATAATCAAAAGATAAACAATGGTTATAAGTTTAAAGCACAGCAAGGTTGCAACATAAAAAAGAAATCAACAAGAGATCATAACCATAACCGAACACTTTATTATATTAACATATCCAAGCAACCATAAGGAGTTTAGCCTAACATGGCTTTAGTAATCATGCCTACAGTGGTAATAGTGTACGAAATGATCAACATACTTTCTGAATTAATGTAATGAAGAAGCTACCGTCACTAGCGATCACCACAATTAATATCGAGACAGTATTACAATGCTTTTAGAACTTTGACTTAATTTCTATCACCCCAATGATTGGTACACGAGATGGATGTTATCAGAGCTTTGTTGGTTGTTGGGAGGAGTGTTGGTGTGTAAAATGAGGCGAAATGAGGCTCTATTTATAGGCAGAGGTTGACTGGCCAAGTGCTGAAGTACGCCGCTGATGAATAACAGACCGGCGTGCTTCCCATAGAATGTCGGCACACTTAGTAATAAACAACGACGACTTTTAAGAGTTTTCTTGGGTCCAAAGGGTCATTAATAGAGGTTGAAGGTCGGCGTGCTTGGGATATAAAATCGGCGTGCTTTGTTTGACTTAACTTAGATTATATGGATTTATTCTCGTCCCCGTAATCAGCGCTTTTGAGATCAAAGCTCGGCGCTCTTTTAATCTGGAATAGGCTTTATCATAGGTTTATCTTGAGTTTGCATATTTTGCCTTGACTAGTAAAGATCTTTGTCTAGAGGACCTGCAACATATTTTCATGCAATTAAGTATTGAAAGTCCTTGTAAATCATATAGGAACTAACAAATAACGCTATGTAAAATATGTATAATTCGAGCGTCATCAAATCCCTCCACACTTAGCTATTGCTTGCCCCCAAGCAATGTAAGCGACAAAACAGATTAAGGCATTTTGAAAGATAAATTCATGAAGGAAAATTATTTGTTAGAGACAAATATATTTCATATATGGCATCAACACACACTAGATCACCTCACATAGGATTTATTTAAATTCACACGATTTCGCTCAATAGGGTGATTATATGGGAACACTCAATTTGCACAGACATAAATCAAGAAAACTACCATAGGCTTGTACAAGATACGTAAACCCAACCGTTGCGGCGTGAGCCCAAGACAAATATATCAAAAGAAGGCAAAATAAGGCTTATTTTGTTTCAGGTATAAGGGATAACTTGGGTGTTTGTGTTTGAGAGATATAACAGTCATGTTGAATCACTAATCCATACTATTGCTAGCCATCATCACTTTACATTTTTTTCTTTAGGCATATAAATTTTTTCTTTCTTTTTTTTTTATTCATCATCATTTTTTTTATTTTATATTTTATATCACTAGCGGCTAGCAAATAGAAGGAAAATAGCAAAAGTGCATCGATATACTTAATTTATTTCCGGCTGATTATAAGTGGTGATTTGTGTTTTGGGATAAGGTTGATTTTGGTGGGTATTTTGCCTTTTCGTCATCTATATTCGTCTATAAATTAACCTCACTGCGATTTAGTAAACGATATACATGCACAAGTTCTAGAGTTAAAATGAATTACCGGCACACTCATATTTCATAAAGCAGGAAGTGCAAAAAATGCTATACACTTCATATAAAGGCTAAGAATATTCTCACAATTTAATGGGGTTGTATTGTGTTCTAGATGTGTATTGATATGCCTTGAATTTTTTATCAAATTCTAATATAGAACCTAAAATTTTTGAAAAATTCATAGAGCAAACAATAATGTGGAATACGCTCGACTTATCCTATTTGTCCTCCCTCCACACTTAAGTTGAGCATTGCCCTCAATGTGAAAGACTGAAAAAATAAAAATAAAATAGGATAGTCGAGAAAAAGATCGAAACTTCCCGGGGCTATCGGAGGAAGTTAATATAGCAGACTTGTCAGCATGCATCCATATATTTTCATAAAACCTGCAAAAATAAACAAACACACAAAAACATTTTTTTTTAACCAAATTAAGGCTATAATGCCTCCACACTTAAATAGTAAACACGGGTTGCTTCCCGAGAAGCACTTGTTTTTCATGGAGTCTTAAGCTAGACTCACAAGTACGTATTGTCTTAATTCTTAGGGAAGAAGGGAGTTAGTTCCGCCCTTCGATCATTGTGACTTTCTTCTTCGTGATATAGTTTAAGTCTGTGGCCATTTACAATAAAAGTTTTATCATCTTTTCCATATAATTCCACATATCCGGATGGATATTGGTGTTTTACCATGTATGGTCCAAGCCAACGTGATTTTAATTTCGGTTGTTTGATTTTATATTTTGAATGGAATAGTAGTACTTTGTCTCCTTTGTTGAATTCTTTACGGATTTTAAGTTTTCGATAATGCCAGATCTTTGTTCTTTCTTTTAGTATCGAATTTTCATAAGCATGTAAACGGAATTCATCTAACTCATGTATTTGAAACATACGTTTTTCTCCAGCGGCTATCAAGTCAGTATTACAATTTTTTAGTGCCCAATATGCACGATGTTCAATTTCTAGAGGTAAATGACAAGCTTTTCCATATATTAATTTATAAGGTGTTGTTCCCGTAGGTGTTTTGTATGCTGTGTGGAAAGCCCAGAGAGCGTCATCTAATTTTTTAGACCAAATAGCAGGGTTGTCTTTTACAGTTTTTTCAAGGATTCTTTTTAAGGCTCTGTTTGTGTTCTCTACTTGACCGCTAGTTTGAGGATGATATGATGTCGAAAAACGATTGTTTACACCATACTTCTTCATTGCTTTTTCCATCATTTGATTACAAAAATGTGTTCCTCTGTCGCTGATTAAAGCTTTTGGGACTCCAAAACGACAAAAGAGTTTTTTAAGAAATGTTATAACGACTTTTGCATCATTAGTTTGAAGAGCTTGGGCTTCTGCCCATTTTGAGACATAATCAATAGCTACCAGTATGTATTCGAACTTATGGGATTTTGGAAAAGGTCCCATGAAATCTATACCCCATATGTCAAATATCTCACATACTTGTATGTATTTTAGAGGCATTTCATCACGTTTTGATATATTTCCAATTTTTTGACATGCATCGCAAAGTTGTACTAAGGTTTGAGCTTCTTTGAATATTGTTGGCCAATAAAAACCAGATTCTTGGACTTTTCTAGCCGTAACGGATGGTCCATAATGTCCTCCAGTTGGTCCATGATGACATGCATCCAGAATTGATCGGGTTTCAGGTCCTGCCACACATCTTCTTATGATCCCGTCAGGACATATCTTAAAAAGATGTGGCTCTTCCTAAAGAAAGTTTTTAAGATCGGAAAAGAATTTTTTCTTTTGTTGGTATGTCATGTTTTTAGGTAGAATTTTTCCAACCAAGTAATTTGCAAAATCGGCAAACCAAGGTTCCTTGTCAGTATTTATTTTCATTAGAATTTCTTCTGGAAAGTAGTCGTTTATTTCAAATTCTTCCTCATCACCATCTTGTTTTTCAATTCTAGATAGGTGATCTGCTGCAACATTATCAGCACCTTTCTTATCTTTTATTTCAATGTCAAATTCTTGTAATAGTAAAACCCATCGTATAAGACGAGGTTTGGCATCTAGTTTTTTAAATAGATATTTTAAGGCTGAGTGATCTGTGAAAACAGTTGTCTTAGATAGAACGAGATATGATCTGAATTTATCAAATGCAAATACAACAGCCATTAGTTCTTTTTCTGTTATTGTATAGTTTTGTTGAGCGGCATTTAACGTTCTACTAGCGAAATAGATTGGATGAAAATGTTTTTCTTTTCTTTGGCCAAGTACTGCTCTAACAGCACTTTCACTTGCATCACACATTAGCTCAAATGGAAGATTCCAATCTGGACTTGCTATTATAGGTGTGCATGTGAGTTTCTCTTTAAATGTTTCAAATGCTTTAATGCATTCTTTATCGAATTCGAATAGGACATCTTTTTCAGGTAATTTTGTTAGAGGTTTAGTTATTTTAGAGAAATCTTTTATAAATCTTTGGTAAAAATCGGCATGTCCAAGAAAACTTCTAATGCCTTTGATATTAGTAGGCGGTGGTAATTTTGCTATTACTTCGATTTTTGATTTGTCAACTTCTAATCCTGCTCCAGATACTTTATGTCCGAGCAATATTCCTTCTTTAACCATGAAGTGACATTTTTCCCAATTAAGGACTAAATTAGCTTCTTCACATCTTTTAAGCATTTTATTTAGGTTTACCAGACAACTTTTAAATGAATTTCCGAAAATGGAAAAATCATCCATGAAAACTTTCATAGATTCTTCGATCATGTCATGAAATATTGCAATCATGCACCTTTGAAATGTAGCAGGTGCATTACATAGACCAAAAAGCATACGCCTATAAGCATATGTTCCAAAAGAACATGTAAATGTTGTTTTTTCTTGATCAAGTGGATCGATTGGAATTTGAAAGTATCCAGAAAAACCATCGAGAAAATCAAAGTATTCGTTTCCTGCCAGTCTTTCCAACATTTGATCCATAAAGGGTAGGGGAAAATGATCTTTGGTTGTAGCCTCATTGAGTTTTCGATAGTCAATACAAACTCTCCAACTAGTGATTGTTCTGGTGGGAACTAACTCGTCATTCTCATTTGTGACCACGGTAATACCACCTTTCTTTGTTACACAATGAATTGGGCTTACCCAAGGGCTATCGGCTATAGGATAAATAATTCCGGCATCTAAGAGTTTTATTATTTCCTTTTTTACTACTTCTTGCATATTAGGATTTAATCTTCTTTGTTTTTGAACAACCGGTTTTTTATCATCCAACATTTGAATTTTATGTTTGCAAAATGAAGGACAGATTCCAAGAATGTCTGAAGTTTTCCAAGCAAAGGCTCGTTTATGATTCTTAAGAACTATGAGTAGATCAGCTTTATTCTTTTCTGAGAGTTCGGAAGATATTATAACAAGGAGCAAAGATGTGCCTTCGAGAAAAGCATACTTAAGATGTTTAGGAAGTGGTTTGAGTTCGAGGTCAGTGGGTGGTTCTTCGATAGATTTTTTTGTTTTGTATTTTGAATTGAAAGTTATTTGTTCGAAAATGATTTCTTCTTCGTCATCGGTGTCAATTTCTTCGCTCATGGCAATAAATTCTTCAAACTCAGCATAGAGTTTTTCTTCAAGAATTGTTCCTTCAATTGAGTGAAAAATATCTACTCCTTCGTTTAGCAATTTTTCAAAATCCTCCTCGAGAATTTCGTCAATGACGTCTATGCTAAAACATGTGTCATCATTAGAGTAGGAATGTTTCATGGCCGAATCAATCGAAAAAGAAAATCTTTCATCACCAATCCCTAAATTTAGTTTTCTTTGTTTAACTTTTATTATTGTGTCAGCTGTGTGTAAGAATGGTCTTCCTAGAATTAAAGGAACTTTGCTGTCTTCTTCCATTTCTAGAATAACGAAGTCAACAGGAAAGGTGAATTTGCCAACTTCGACTAGCATATTTTCTGCTATTCCAACCGGGTATTGAAAAGATCGGTCTGCTAGTCAAACACTCATTTTCGTAGGTTTGAGGGTTTCTAGAGAAATTTTAGCATAGAGAGAATACGGCATGAGATTGATACTTGCGCCAAGATCAGCTAGAGCATTACAAGAGAATGTTTTACCAAAATTACACGGAATTAGAAAACTTTCGGGATCTCCTAATTTTGGTGGAACTTTGTTTTGGATTATTGCTGAAGATTCATTGCTTAGAAAGGCTGCGGATATTTGTTCTATTTTGTTTTTGTTACTAACAAGTTCTTTAAGAAATTTACCATAGTTTGGCATTCCAGCAATAACATCGATTAATGGAACATTGATTCGAACAGCTCGAATCATGTCTAGGAACTTCCCATATTGAGCTTCCATTTTCTCTTTTCTGAGACGTTGTGGGTATGGTATTTTTGGTTTGTATGGTTTCAAAACAGGTGTTTCAGTAATTTCTTTTGTTTTGGTCTTTTTCTGAGGTAATGGTTCATCTTCTCCTTCACTAACAATTTCAAAAGTAGGTTGTATTTGACTAGGATTAGGGGGTGGTTCATATGAAGTACCATGTCTGGTTGTTATAGCATTCACATGCTCATGACGAGCTGGTGGTGGTTGATAGGGTTTAGAGTTATTATTTCTTGGGTTAGGTATAGTGTTACTGGGAAGGGATCCTGGTGGTCTATTAGATTGTTTTTCAGCAAGTCTGTCGAATTTTTCTTCTAGACTTTGGATAGAGGCTTGGTGGTTTCTTGTGGTGGAATCAAGTCTATCTTTGAGATCATTAAAAGTGTTTCTCACAAATGTGTTTGTTGATTGTTGTGACTTAATGAATTCACTTAGTTGTTTTTGGATATCAGGTTTTTCTTCAGAATATAATCGAGGTTGATCACGGTTATAATCTGGTCTATCATTAGAACGCCATTTATCGTTATCTCGGCTACGATAATCATTGTAGAAACGAGATCGTCTAAATGTTTGCATGAATTTTGCTTCTTCTTCTCGAGACATAGGTGTGTCATCATCATTGCAATTTGCGGTTGAATGATTTCCACCACAATTGTTGCAAGATTCCCTTTTTTCTTTCATTTCCTTATACTGAGCATCCATTTTGATGGCCAAGGCATCCATTCGAGCCATAATTTTGTCAGTATCAGAAACACTACTGCCTTCATCGGCGAAAGCAACAGTTTTTCGAAGAGCGGATTTGGTTTTTTGATTTTTAGCCCAATCATGTTTGAGTAAGACTTTGTCTTCAAGTAATTGATAGGCTTGATTTGGTGTTTTGTACAGGAAAATTCCTCCTGCAGCAGCGTTTAAAGCTTCTTGAGTACTCTCGTCAAGTCCATGGTAAAAGATTTTAATTATATTCCATTTACTTAGACCATGTCCATGACAATTCCTGAGCATTTCTTTAATTCGTAACCATGATTCGGTCAGAGTTTCTCGATCTTGTTGAGAAAAGGCACGAATTTCACCGAGAAGTCGGTCAAATAAGGTTGGGGGAAAGAATCGACTTATAAAAGCGGTACGAAGTTCATCCCATGATGCTATGGTTCCTTCGTCGAGTTCATCTAACCAGGTTTTTACTTCTCCGGTTAGGGATAATGGAAACATCATAAGCCGGACGGCTTCATTCTCAGTTTCTCCGTATCTGAACATTTCACAAATTCCAAGGAATTCGTGAATGTGCGTGTGTGGATCAGTTTTTGTTCTACCATCGAATTGATTTCCTTTAACAAGGGTGAGATGGTTTCCTTTAATGGCAAAATCATTAGCAGTGTTGGATAGAGTTATTGCGGGACCAGGAGTGGGAGCAACTGTTCGTTCATTTGCCCACATTGGTTCATTGTCAGTTTCGTCCATTGGATCGTGGAGGTTTATGAATTTGATAAAGAGTCGATAAAGAGAGAGATCGTCAACAGATGCGACAACCTCTTTAGGAGTTTCGGGTCTTAAGTCTTTTTGTGATATAGGAACTCTTTTGTTTCGTCTACGTCTTTGATTGATTGTTCTTTCAGGTTCGGATAAAGGACTAATCAGTTCTGAGTTGGCTGATCGTGTGACCATCCAATATTAGATTTATGAGGGTTTGAACAACTAAAATTCAATTCGGATGAATCAATTTTCAGTTTCTGCGGTAATAAACACGGCGTGCTTAGGTGGTAAGTGCAGCGTGTTTCTGGGTTGAAGTTTGAATTTTTTAATTTTTAGATTTCCAGCAAAGCGGCGCTTTTGTGAAAAAGATCGCCGTGATCGTGGTGCAAAAGCGGCAGTTTCAGTTGAAAACCGGCGGTTATTTAAGGCAGAGTGGATAATTTTTGCAAAGTAACACAGAGAAGTAATCTAAATGTAACTAAAAACGATCAAACAATTAATAATAGAGCAACTACTAGTCCCCGGCAGCGGCGCCAAAAACTTTGATGTGTTTCGAAAGCTTTATATTTATTAAACTAATTTTACCGATTTCCTTATTACTCAAAATACTCGGGTAAAAGTATAACCCTCGTTTATAGTAAAGAGTTTTGGTAAGACCAGGTCGTTCCGCAGGGACTGAGGTTTGCTCTTATGTATCAATTAACTAATCAAGATGATTTAGAAGACTTATGCAGTTGTTGTGAACTTCGAATATGAGACAGATATGATTACTTGGATAGTTCTTATGACTCAGTGATGGCATATGATAATGTTCTCAATTGCTGTTAACAAATGATAAGTTGTTTTCGTCAAAATAACGTTTCACCAGTTTATGTTTGTGATTCAAGACTTATGTCTTCTAGCACTTGAACGAGTAGTTTAACAAGTCTAAGTACTAGTTGCGATATTTCAAACTCTTATTGTTTATTTCAATACAAAAGCGATTTCTCCTTCAATTGGTCAACATACATAGACATATGTTGAAAATCATAAAATACTAGCCAAATCTTTCGACCCTTTTCAAGTAGTAATTATAATCAAAGAGATAAACAATGGTTATAAGTTTAAAGCATAGCAAGTTTGCAACATAAACAAGAAACCAACAAGAGATCATAACCATAACCAAACACTTTATTATATTAACATATCCAAGCAACCATAAGGAGTTTAGCCTAACATGGCTTTAGTAATCATGCTTACAGTGGTAATAGTGTACGAAATGATCAACATACTTTCTGAATTAATGTAATGAAGAAGCTACCGTCACTAGCGATCACCACAATTAATATCGAGACAGTATTACAACGCTTTTAGAACTTTGACTTAATTTCTATCACCCCAATGATTGGTACACGAGATGGATGTTATCAGAGCTTTGTTGGTTGTTGGGAGGAGTGTTGGGGNCAAACACTTTATTATATTAACATATCCAAGCAACCATAAGGAGTTTAGCCTAACATGGCTTTAGTAATCATGCTTACAGTGGTAATAGTGTACGAAATGATCAACATACTTTCTGAATTAATGTAATGAAGAAGCTACCGTCACTAGCGATCACCACAATTAATATCGAGACAGTATTACAACGCTTTTAGAACTTTGACTTAATTTCTATCACCCCAATGATTGGTACACGAGATGGATGTTATCAGAGCTTTGTTGGTTGTTGGGAGGAGTGTTGGTGTGTAAAATAAGGCGAAATGAGGCTCTATTTATAGGCAGAGGTTGACTGGCCAAGTGCTGAAGTACATCGCTGATGAACAACAGACCGGCGTGCTTCCCATAGAATGTCGGCGCACTTAGTAATAAACAACGGCGACTTTCAAGAGTTTTCTTGGGCCCAAAGGGTCATTAATAGAGGCTGAAGGTCGGCGTGCTTGGGATATAAAATCGGCGTGATTTGCTTGACTTAACTTAGATTATATGGATTTATTCTTGTCCCCATAATCGGCACTTTTGAGATCAAAGCTCGGCGTTCTTTTAATCTGGAATAGGCTTTATCATAGATTTATCTTGAGTTTGCATATTTTGCCTTGACTAGTAAAGATCTTTGTCTAGAGGACCTGCAACATATTTTCATGCAATTAAGTATCGAAAGTCCTTATAAATCATGTAGAAACTAACAAATAACGCTATGTAAAATATGTATAATTCGAGCGTCATCAGTAGGCTTGTTANCATAGATTTATCTTGAGTTTGCATATTTTGCCTTGACTAGTAAAGATCTTTGTCTAGAGGACCTGCAACATATTTTCATGCAATTAAGTATCGAAAGTCCTTATAAATCATGTAGAAACTAACAAATAACGCTATGTAAAATATGTATAATTCGAGCGTCATCAGTAGGCTTGTTAGTATACGTGTAGTTATAATAGTATTAGTTAGTTAATAAAATTGTAAGTAGTATTCGTGGAGTGGGTCGGGTCTTTACCCACTATCAGCTCACTCCATAGCCCGTTTCATGGGGCATTATTATGTAATTGTATATATACCTTTTTCCCACCAAGGGAGAGGGTTGGTTGTTTCTCATCATACACACACACCTTAAGGTGTTTCTCTCACTAGAAACCTCCCACTCTCTCTACTATTTCTCTCTCTAACTCAACAATGATGAACATGTTCTTCCACCATACTAGACCTCCTGAATCACAATAATCAACCATAATCACGATCCTACACTGTGCTTTTATATGTCTGTCTAACCTCCTTGGATTCACGAGTATTTAAGTTTCCAAGCTTTCCTAAAAGTCAAGATAAAACGTTTGACGATTATCTTCATGATAAGCTTCTCTATGGAACTTAAAAGGTACGCATTATTTCAACTTACCTATTGATTGACACATGCTTTTAGCTTAAGATTCATCGTGTGTAGAATTAGTAGTTCATAGCTTTAGTTGTTCTTTCTTTGGTAAGTTATAATAAGGATTGGATCCTCTGTGGTCAAAGGATTTCCACATAACAATGAATGGGAGACATAAGGTGCCACGTCTTATTTAACCCTCGGACATAGAAAATTGGAACTCTCGAGTCAGTCTCACGTAATACTTGTCTACAAGTTAGGTAACTAAGAATCTCCTAGGTGATAAGATGACCAACACTTTTATGATGCTTGCAAATTCAATAAATAAAATACTCCACAGTAGTTTATGAGATAATATCATCTAAACACAAAGATTTGAATTTTCAAAAACTATCATTTAGTAAATCTTCACATAAAGCCTACAAAAAAGTAATAGAATATATCAAAACATTTTTGAATAAAACATTGTACTCTAAAACACCAAGGTTTTGCACATCAAAACTCAACTTTAAGTTTTATGAAGACATACTTCTTGGACGGTGTCATAATAACAAAGGTTATACTATTTTGAACAAGGAAACCTAATGAATCGAGAAATCATTAAACTTAACATTCAACTAACAACCATCTTCCTTTAAGACATCGCCTTCAGTAGATTATGACTTAGTGAAAAATCAAATAATGATAAGATAAGAGAGCTTAGAAAATGACAAGGAAGATGGACTATTAAATAGAGAACTTGCAAAAAGGATTTAAAACTCATTCATTAGATTAGTGTCATTAGGAACTTTAATAAAAGAAACCATAAAGACATAAACTGGAATTAACGTACGTTGTCTCGTGTCAAAGATTGGTTTAAAACAAGTATCTTGGGGATAAATAAACAAAGTCAAGATAATAATACTATGAAAGACTTTTTCGCAAGCTCTAAAAGGCAATGAATAATCACTTAGAAGTCATTCCTTGTTCCTCACAAGTACAAAATGAATTATGTGTTTTATATCTTAACAAGGATGAGAAAAGTGAATCCATAGATAACACTAAATAAAGAGATATGATTGAAAGTCTACTTTACCTCACGACTAGTAGACCCGATGTTATGTTTAGTGTTTGTTTATGTGCTTGTTTTTCAAGAAGATCCTAATCCACCTTGAAGCCATTAAACGAAGTGTTACATTATTGCACACTTAGAATTATGGTATCCCAAAGGAACGGGAGTAGACACCATAGTGCATGACAATTTGAACCATGCTGATAACTATGTTGATATAAAAGGCGCAAATTGTATTTGTACTTTTATTTGGACATTGTCTCACTTCATGGTTCTCTAAGAAACAAACGTCTCATGTAACTTCCACATACTAAAGCCAAGTCGGGCTGAAAAGCATGTCAACAAGTTCCTTAAGATCAAGAAGGATCCCGTCAACGTCATATTCTCGATTGATGTCATTTAAGCAACAACCAAGGAAGCATCGACCTCAATGAAAATCCAATCTAATGTACTCTTACTGAACGTATTAAAGTCCATTATCATCGCCTTGGTGAAAATGTTCATTGAAGGAGTACATCTCAACCAAGAAAGTTTCATACGAAAACCACATTGTCAACGCTTTCACGAAACCTCTTAAATAAGAAACATTTATTCTTCTTAGACTTAGTTTAGGACTCAATGAATCAATACTATAGTGTTGAACCTTAGAATAAAATCACAAAAATCAACAACAAATCAAAACATTTTTCATCTCTGCTGATATGGCGGAACCTTTCGACTAAACGGGTGGAACCCCCTTTTTGGTTCCGCCTGGTCCGCCAACTCTGCAGATCAAGATATCTCTAGTTTAAACCAAACACTCCCTCACCCACAACAATCACTTATTCACAGCTACTATTCATGACCAAAACATCAGCACACACGAAAAATTAGGGCTTCTCTTCAATCATTCTTCACTCCAATCAACTTTGTAAGTATTCTTAACATAATTGTACTTTCAATCTACGTATAACATCTTCAGTTACACACTATAATTAAAATCTTAGGGTTTATGCATAAAATTGTTAATTCATTAAGAACCTTGGTTAAAAACAAAACTAATCATGTTTCCCCTTGATTATGTTCTTGCATTCTTTACACAACATCACAATTAGCCAAACATCCCTCATAAAACCTTTTTAAAAAAATCACATTTACCATTAGGACATAACACTTCATCACATTGTTAAAACAAATGAAAAACATTAGGTAAACATCATTTGCACAAAACTTTTGAAAAAGAGAATGCATAACCTATATGCATTTTTGGTTACATTTTAAACTACGTTAGAAACATTAGGGTCCTCATGTGTTTCAAGACAAAATTTGCATCATAAAAACATTCTAAGCATCAACATGTATCTAAGATAACCACATGTTCACATTGCTTGCATAAAGGCACACATTAGCTCACTCTTATTTTAAAAATCATTGATCTCAACTAAAATGTAAAATTGTGTGATTTCTAGGAATCAACATGCCTCCCGAAACACTCTCCGATCACAAAGGCACTGATTGGCTCTGAACAGTCAACTAAAACTGACCAAGGATTTGGTCAACTAAAGTCAAACTATTGAGCTAATACTAAACCAAGGAGTATAGAATATTCCTGGGTCGTTTAATCCCAACGAGGTGTGCAATTGTACAAAAACGGATCTGTGATCGGGTGATTTTGAACAGGAATAGGGTTTTGAGTGAGTAAACTAAGAAATGTAAGACAAAATTGCTTAAACAAACTATATGAACAAGCACGTAAGAGTAAATGATTTAAAAATGTTTAAAACCTAAAAACGCGTACGTTTAGTTTAAATTAACTTAAACGTACAAAATAAAACGTGAGTTTTAAGAAATAAAAAGGCTATGGATATGAAAATTATATTTTTACAATCCTAATGACATAAGAAAATTATTGGAAAAATAAAAATATTTATTAGACTTATTAATTAATTATTATTAATTAAAAACTATTTTAAACTATTTAATAATTACCTAAAAATTAAGAAAATGTAAAATAAGCCTAAATAAGTGAAATTAAAACTTAGAAAAATTTAAAATATTATAAAACAAATTTTAAAACTGAAAATATAATTATTACACTATTTATGTATTTATTATTAATTAATTACTATTTAATAATTACTAAAACTATTATTGATTTATTATAAATACTAAACAACCTAATAAAAATCTGAAACTTTTTATATAATTATTAAATAAATACAGGAACCTAAAACAATTATAAAAACTATATGTCCTTAATGAAAATAAGCTAATAAGAAATTAAGCTCCTAAATAGAAGCTATCACTTAGCTTTAAAATGATGTTTTTGTGTTTTTCTTTTTATGGACTTAATAAACTACTGCTAATATGAAAGTTTAACAAAAATAAAAAGTTAAAAAGTGAAAAATAAGAAATGTGGAGCTTATTGACTTATGGCAGTGAGCTCTTTGGCTCACAGATTTGATTATGAGCTAGTATAAGCTTGAAATAAGCTTCACACAAGAGACCAAAGGGAAAATAAGATGCAAATAAGTACTATGGACAGAAATGAACAAAATGGAACAATTAATTTCACTAATAAGCTTGAAATAAGCTAATAAGCAAATCCACTAACACTGCCAATCCAAACACCCCTTCAGTCAAGTTTATAAGCAAATTAAGCTCAATAGATAAACTGATAAGCTCAAAACAAGGACTAGAATAGATAGCTGGAATGGAGGGCTTTTCAAAAAGCTGAAACTCAAGGGTTAAAACCAACTAATGAGCTTTTGACAAGCTTATGAAAATGCTTGTGAATACTGATTACTCAGTATATACAAAGAAATGGACAAAACTAGAAGCTACTAGCAGCCTAGGTAAATAAGCTTGAAAAAGAAAAATGAGCACTGGAACTTAAAGATGGCTTGATAAGCTTCTCCAAAAGCCAAGGTACTCAAGCTAAAGCTCAGTGATGAGCTTATAAAGAGCTTATGAAAATGGCTCAATTACCTGATTGCTCAGTGTAATGAGTTGGATTGATGAAACATGTTAAGCACATTTAAGCTGTGATAATTAGCAAACCAAGGAAAGCAAAGCATGCACATAACAAACCAGCTAGACAAGCTTCACAAATCAACAAGAAACACAAGCTCAAGCTAATTATTAAAAATTGTGCAAGTGTGTGAAGTAGGTTATGAAACCTGTGAGCAGGGCAACTTATTGAAAAACAGCTAATTAACACAGACCAAATAAGCAGTTTACAAGACCAACTAAAAATTATAAAAAATACTATTAGTAACACAAGCAGCAAAATAACAATATTCTAAAAGCACAAATCTTACAAGTTAGAATTAAACCCTACAAGAAATTCTAAAGTTTATTCAAAAATTATTTAAGCTGGAATTTTGACTTTTACTTTACACTAAAAGTTTGACTTAAATGAACTTTGGATCAATCCTGCTTACTGAATATGATGTTTTAAGCTATATAGAAACTAGAGTAAGTGATCAAAACAACTTATGAACATATTAGCATGATTAAGAAACATGAAAATCCAACAGTTAAAGAACAAGGTAAGATAAAAGGCTATTTTGACTTTCTTGTTAGAAACCACTGAGTTTTATGACCAAATTGAGTTATCTAGACCTAATGTAACTTGCAACACCTAGATATAACAACTCAAACACACTAGAGCACAGATTAACCTACTGAACCAAACACTCCTTTATGTAACTCAAAATAAGATTTTCAAAGGAATCTACTGAATTAGACTATTAAACTGAATCCCAAGGTATTAATATGATCTCATGAGAACATTTAGGCATAAAAACACCAAGAACAACAGCTTACTACCATAAATTACCAAAATGCATATATTTAACTGTGAAGATGAAACAATAAGCAACTAAGAAATCCAATGAACAAACAACCAATATTAAACTTTAATCTAACTCAAATACACCTAGATAGCATTTAAACCAAAGATTAACAGGCAATGAACTTGTCTACAGTAAAATGCCAATAAGTGATTTTAAGGCTTACAAATGATCCATGCTATGAAATGAAGTACCAAGGACCAAACTCACTTCCTAAAGCCTCCCATGAGGCAACTAACCCACTGCCATCCACAATTCACAGTGCTCCATGCATTCTTCTTTCTTGTTCACTAATTTTTTATTTTTCACTTATTTATTTGTATTTTTGAGTTTATGACCTTAAACTGATGTAAATGCTTTAAAATCTTTTAAAAGCTTGTAAATAAACTTAAATGAGCTTAAACAAACACTGGATAACAACTTTTAACAACTTGAGCTTAACATGAGATTTTTGAATGGAAAATAGCATAAACTGAAAACTGAATTGCAAACTGAAATTAAAGGGTAAAATAGGTTTCAATTACACTGGAAATACTTAGTACATGATTTTTAAGCTAAGAAAAATACTGGAACATGGAAATTTAATCTATTCGACATAAAAATAAGCTAAGTAAAACTATATATCTTCACTCCTCCTTCTCTTTCTTCTTATAGTGAACTTCTAGGGTTTGTGTACCCCTATGAGTATTTCCCACCACAATTCTAAGCCGTTGGATGTGTAACTTTCAATCTTGGCCTTTGAAGACATTTTGGCGCCAAATTCTTAACTGCTACAAATTCATCTTTGAGTGAGATTTTATAGAAGCAATTAATGAAATTTGGAGCTTGTGGAAGTTGGGGGAACATGGAATGGTGAGGTTGAGGTGGAGGAATGGAGATGTACAGTATCAAGTACCAAGTTGGAGGGGGAGGGTGAAATGTTTGACCTGTGTTTGACTGGGGAAGGGAGTAATAAAACGGGGTGGAGGGATTTTTATGAAAAGGGTAAAAGGGTAAAATAGAGTCCGTTTGGTTATGTGGTATTTTAAGCCCAAGGGTAATAAATGTAACATGCTGAAATTCAAGGGGCCTGAAATGTAAATTTCCCAAAGTAACCATGAGGACCAAACTTGCCATCTGTGAATAACCCAAGGACAAAAAATGTGATTTTCCAAAGTTTGAAACCCCAGGGACCAAAATTGCCAAGTTTGTAAAGTTGAGGGGCTTGTTTTGCCATTTCATGAAAACTTTTATCCAAGGATCAATATTGAACATTTTTGACTTTCCAAGGACTTAAGTTGATTTTTCTTTGAAATAATTTGACTAGGGACTAATTTTGACAATCTTTGAAAGTTGGGGGACTGAAACTGCCAATTGTGCAAACTTTGTTTGTTTTTCATTTGCTTTAAAACATTTTGCATTTGAGACATATAAAACATGATCCTTGGATATTTTCTGCATTTTGATGCGTTTTTGCGTGTTTTCAGATGTTTTTGAAGTTCAGATTTGACCAAAAATGATGAGTGTTTGAGCACTCATCAGGCACCCTCAAGTATCTACCCAAACACCACATGACCAAAGGTCTTACTCCACACCGAGTCAATGCCTTTAAGGGGCTAGAGAAACGTTATGTTCATGAGGGGAGAACCATTGACCCATCCTTTCTATAAGGAAACTCCATTCGCCAAGACTTAGCTACCATCAACTTTGATTGTCTCCTAGATATTGATGAGCCAATTTGTCCTAGGTTCATTCTAGAATTCTATGCTACCGTAGATCTCTTGAGTGATGCAGATGGTGAAATATCCGTGGAAATTTTCATCAATGAACACAAAACGGTTTTATCTCTAGATAAATTTGCTAAAATCCTTGGTATTCCAAACAATGGTACTTGTCTTTACACGGACAAATGGCCACTCTCTGTTGAACAAGATCCCTCTTATGCCACTCCTCTTGCTTGCAAGGAAGTGCTTCGTGACCATCTCTTCATAAGAACTTCCATCACTAGGAAAAATCGTTTGGGAAGTGAAGTAAACAAAGACCCGTTTGGAATGGAACTTAATGAACTTAAACCTCAATTTAGAAGTGGGAAGAGGTTCTTAGGGCTAATGTCATAAGTTCCATAGGAAATAGATATCATGTGAACACGTGTCTAAGTTATATGCTATTTAGTATCTCCACTAGACAACCCTTCAATTTGGCTTACTACATGGCTAAAAGAATGGCCGATATACCTCTTAATGGAAAAACCGCTCTCCCATATGGAATGCTCCTCACTCATCTCTTTAGAGCCGTCTCACCTATTCCACCAAATAGCCAGGGTGTTCGCCTTGATTATCCCCTCATTCCTCACACCTTTGTTCCTCTTAGTGGTAAAAGAGTCTTTAAGACTCAAGGAAAACACCTTCGTTCTCCTTCACCTTCATCCTCATCTTCATCAATGAGCGAAGACGATGGTCTTCCAAACTCTAAGTTAGCTCCTCTCGATTACCTTCAAAAACTTCCCACCATCAAAAATGAGTCAGAAGAATTAAAGCAAATGAAAGGAATGTGGAAGTGCATTGGAAGGTACATTGGAAAGATGAAGAAGAAATTGGACCGCTTGTGAGACTTATGCTTAAAGAGCGTTTGGCACTATTATGTTTTAGAACTTTGTAGACATTAAAACTATGTGATCTATGTTATTTTGTACTTCTATGCTTTATTATTATTGTTGGACAATGTATCGGTTTAACTATGTATGCAGGACGACGACTTTTGAAATGTTATCAAATTTTCAAATTTGCGAAAATTTCACTAAGTGTTGGAACCCTCGATCAAAGTCTATCGGTAAGAGTGTTTTTACATTCATTTTTTGCATTTCCTGTTCAGATATAAATTAAATTTTATGTTCCAAGAGTTTTCGGAAAAATTGGATTTTGTCTCGACCCCCGTGCACGTGTTCTGTCTGTTCTCAAACCACTGGCGGATTTGGCGGAACCAAAAATAGGGTTCCGCCAGTGCAAATTTCTGGCTAAACCCAGTTTGACCCAACAGATCAGACGGAACCCAAAGTAGGGTTCCGCCTGTGTAAACGTTTGGTTCCGCCAGTCACCTGTAGAAAATTTTTTGTTTTTCCAAAATTTTCACCTTCTTGAAAAACCAAATCATTTTCATTAGTAAGAAACATCTTCCCTAAATTCAAATAAACACATTAGGATCATTCTTACTCACTAGAACAATTAGGAAGCTTCTTCCCACCAAAATTCCAATTCAAACAATATCAACCCAAGGAACCTTTCTTCATAAAGCAAGAAACCCTCCATAAGGTTCCTTGAAATCCGTGGAACTTCCTAACCAAATCACTTTCCATGATCACATAGCATTTAGTGCATAAGTTAGTCTTTCACTCCATCCAACTCCATTGGATTGACTTCCAATGACTTGACAAGTTCTTGGAACTCTTCCAAATGATTAGAAACCTCCAAATTTGTATGAAACAACATCAAATCCAAACACTATTTTCCATAACATGTTCTTCCTATAAATCAACCAACATTAATACTTCCAATTCACACCATTACCACCACTTCTCTTAATCTCATAAGCCTAGCTAACCAAAGTCTTGAGATGACTAAATCCAACACTTCATCCGAATCATCAAGATCTATTAGGAAAACTGCTAGGATTCGTGTCAAACCATGTTGCTTTAACAAAACCATTCAACTAAGCTCATCATCATCAAGTGATTCCTCACTCAACATTTCGTCACCTATTCAAGATACAAACTTCCTTAACCTTACTACTCCAACACCATCTCCAAAAACTTGCAATGCCAACATAATTACTACTCCGCCACCAACTAAAACACCGAGTGATTCAACACCATCTTTGGCACCAACTCAACCATCAAAAACTCCATCACCTCAATCACCAACATTAACACCAATGGAACTTTTCCAAACACCACCAACATCACCACATCCATTTTTGGAAACTTTAGAAGACCTACCACCTAGATCATCAAACCCACCACCATTGCCTCTTTTTGAAACCATTTCTCAAATGGGAACCCAACAACAACCAAGCCTTCAACCAAGTCGTTCTTTAGATCATGAACCACATCAACCATCATTGGTAGAGCGTTTGGCTTACCGATATGCTAGACCCTCAATTTTTCCACAAGATCAAGTTCATGCACAACCACAACCATTATTGTTCCACCCAACTCACAAAGACATTCATGGTCCTCTTTACGGAGAACCAAGCTTCCACTATCATGATCAACAACAAGAACTCAACACTCGTTTGAACCATTTACATGCTTTCAAACATATGGTTGACTCTCATCTCAACCATGTCATGGATTTCCAAACAACTCTATACTCATCCATTGTAGGAAATCAAAACACCTCTCAACCATCCACATTTGCTCCATCAACCACCAATAATCCACCAACAACCAATGAAATTCCTCTTCCACTGAATTTTCCCCGCCATGATTGCGGACATTGTGAGAGAACCGCTCACATAAGTGAACGATGTCAAACGGACATCCGTAAGCTAACATATGAAATGAGATTTATCCTAAACCACATTTTGGAGCGTCTAAATGCCATCTCTCATCCACCACAACACCCTTAGACCTTGCTTTAAGAGGATGTTTCTTATTAAGGATTATGATAATCTTTTTATAGATGTAGTAATGTCCTTTCTTTCTAAGTTATTTTCAGTTTTTTGTCCTTCCTCAAAAGTAGAAGGTTTATTTCTTGTCTTTAATTTGACCTTTGTCAAAATTAAATTTTACTAGAAATAAAAGTCAATTCTACTATATTGAGCATATTATAGATTGACTATTAGGGATATAATGTGAGTTCTCATTTGCTCATGACTTGTTCTATACTTGTTTCTTGCGGCAACTAACTCTCTTTTGTAGGTTCAAAATCCATGAATCCTCAATTGGCACTCCATTTAGGGGGAGTATTGTCCAAGGGGGAGCACTTGCATAATTCCGCTTCGCATCACTTCTTTTTGTTTCGACAAAAAGGGGGAGAAAATATATTTAAACTTATAAAACTTATAATGATTTTCATGAATTAAGTAAAACAAGTTTAAATACAAACTTTTAAAGACTTAACACTAGAATTAGTGATTTACCTAAAAATAAAGTTTATGTTTTTTCATCAACAAAAAGGGGGAGATTGTTAATACAAATATCGCCTAAAAACGTTATTTATATTTTACGATCTTTGCTAAGTTTTGTTAACGAGAAAGTGTAAACTTTAGTTTTTAGTAAAACATGATTATAGTTTAAGTCTTGCTTAAACTAGACTTTATCTCATTTGCTACACTTACATATTAAACATAACATTGTTGTATTTCTAAATATATAATACATAACATGACATCATGGCATGCATCATGAGCATTTATGGAAAGCTTACTAAATCTAGTATTTGACTTTCCATAAGATCTCTTACACATTGAGAAGATTTCTTACTCTATCTATTGTGTGTTGACTTGAACAAATATGATTTGACATTGCTTGATATGGAAAGATTTCTTGTAGTCTTTGACTGTCAGACCTGGCGGAACCCTTGATTTGGTTCCGCCGGATCCGCCAGTCTGCTGGTTTGGTTGGCTATAAATACCAAGCCACTTGCAAGAAATCACCCATCACTTTTAGAAATACTTTGCATAAAAACTCTCATTTATCTCATCTAACTTAATAGCAACTCACTTGTGTGATTCTCTTATGTAGAAAGGAAGTTCACAAGTTAATTCGAGAAGTTACAAGTTTTAACTCAACGTTGCAAGACTTGTTAGACTTCCATTGTGTAAACTCATATAGTTAATACTTCATTTGTATTTTGTTAAATAGTGATTAGTTAGTATTTTAGTCCTCAAAATACATTTAAGTGATAGGAGTGGTTGATTTGTCGAATATTCAAGCGGTTAAGCTTAAACCTCGAGTCGTAGTCCCAACGAGGGTTGAATTGATCTTGTCGCTTTGAATCGTGAGTTATGTGAAGTGAATAGGTTTAAAAGATGATTTTTGTTTTGTTTATACTACAACGACAAATTAAAATGCAATTAAAGTAAAGGAAAGCGATAAAGCGACACAAAATAAGTAAGCAAGTAAAGAAACATGTAATAAAGTGACTTAAAGAAAACGATAATTAAAGTGCGATAAGTAATTAAAACGGTAAATGAATTTTAAGACAATATGTTTGCAAAGCGACTTGAGAAAGTTCACTAGGTGTGAGCTAATGGTTTATGACGAATTATTTTCCTTTCTCGAGATTAGTTGTCCATTAATCTGTTGAAGAGATAACAATCCTAGACAAGTGATTTAATTGTTCTCCGGCTTTTGTTCTTTGAATAATAAAATCACAAGTCCAAATAATCGTAATGATTATTTATCATAGACCTCTAACATTCGCACTTAGCTTACAAACTCGAACCACTAAGCAAACACGATTAAACTACTCGAGACTCATTTTAAATGAAATAAAGCGATAAGGAAAAATAAACATGAACTTAGAAAATAAATTGTTTTTGGTTTTTATGATTTAATAAACGAAAAATAAAAGTTTGCTAAGCGAAGAAAGAAAAATAAAAGACTTGAAAACATTAGAAGCTAAAAAGGTTTTAATCTAAAGATGTAAAGACATTGAAATCAAATAAGAAAACGATACTTAAAAGATTTAAGAAAATTTCGACAGAGTTTCGTTTAGACTTAAGAAAATAAAACCTCACTCGATGAGACGATGAGGTGAATCAATGCCTAACTCGGCAAACAAAAGAAATGATACTTGCAAGAACAAAGGACTTCATACTCGCAACTAAGTGAAATGAACAAAACCATACTCGCAGAAAAAAAAAAGTTCATACTCGCTAAAGACAAACGATACTCGCTAAAAATGTTTCCATACTCGCTAAAAATTAATCATACTCGCTAGAACTTAAACCATACTCGCTAGACAAAAACCATACTCGCTAGACAAAAACCATACTCGCTAGAAAAAAAAAATCATACTCGCTAGAAAATTCTCATACTCGCTAAAAAGGACTTCATACTCGCTAAACAACATTTCATACTCGCTAGAAAAAAACCATACTCGCTAGAAAAAAAATCATACTCGCTAGAAAATTCTCATACTCGCTAAAAAGGACTTCATACTCGCTAAACAACATTTCATACTCGCTAGAAAAAAACCATACTCGCTAGAAAAAAAATCATACTCGCTAGAAAATTCTCATACTCGCTAAAAAGGACTTCATACTCGCTAAACAACATTTCATACTCGCTAGAAATCAAGAAAAATCCCATACTCGCTAAACCCTAAACTCCATACTCGCTAGAAATTAAGATAACGTACTGGACACTTTTTAACTCAAGAAAATGAAATCAAAACTTACAAAAACTTATAAAAGCTTGGTAGAAAACTAGTTTAAGTGACAAATAAGCTCGTAAATAAGCTAACGACCCAATATAAGCTCTAACCCATTATTTATTTTATTCGAATAGAAAACATGCAAAGGTGACAAGATTTAATAAAAGCTTTTATAAAAGATTGATATAAACGTAAATAAAGATTCAAAACTTGTAAAGATTAAAGAGAAAGATTAAGATGAAAGACAATAAGCTTAAAAATAAGACATGAAAAATAAGCTTGCATTAAAAATAAAACTTACTAAATAAAACTAATTACCTACTCCTATGAGGACCAACCCTCTAAATCTAACCTAAAAACTAACCAACCTTCACAATGAGGCTTAAGCTTCTATTTATAGGTCAAGAGCTTGCACATGATTGGCGATGTTGCACGTTTAGCCCTTGAACCTTTACAATTCATGATATTGCACTAAAACTATGTTACAAACTACTAAACGTTCTTAAACATTAAACGTAACACTAATGTAATCTTGAGGACTCGAGTTGACGTTTCTTCCAAAGGTCTTCAAAAGATTAAAAAGCGACATCTTGCTCAAATGTGGAGGACTTTTCTTGAAATTCTCTTTGAGCTTCAGTAAAGTGTCTCATGAATTTTTCTTCGAGCCTTTAAGGAATACATTTGTCTTGGGCTTTTCTTAAGTAAATATCATCATTGACTCGGCTTTTTGACACTTTTCCACATCTCGTGCTCGTTTTAGGCTTTTTGGTTGACTTTTATGTCGTTTATGCAATATCCTTTCCTGCACAGTCACAAACACAAAATCACGATATCTCTGGCGTTTAACGTTAGTTTTTGGTCTTTTTAACACTTAAACTAAGGTCAAAAGTATGTGTAAAATAGCACATACCAGTGGTTGTACCTTTGTAAAAGAACTCGACATATAGTTTAGTGTCAGAAATAGTGAATAGGCGACGTTAGGGTGGTTTTACCTTGAACTAGGACCCTGTATTTAGCTTTGTATCGGATAAAGTGTAAGCGATGATTGTAAGAGTTTCTCCACCGGTGAAAGGAGCTTGTTAACTAGTGCTTGAAACTCTCGAGTTGGAAACTCGGGGCGTGGAGTAGGGCAAGGAAAAAGAGTCCTTGTAGCCGAACCACCATAAACAATCGTGTTGTGGTTTAATCGTTTCTCTCTTTATACTTGCATATTAATTAGTGTTAATTAGTTAGAATTGTTGGTTACACTTAAAGCTTTTCAAAGATTAACAAGTTAAAAAGCGGTAAACTATTCAACCCCCTTCTAGTTTTCCACATATCCGAATGATTATGGGATCTTATCCTTTTGTCGATGGTGTCGATCAATAGGATAGTATGAAAATTCTTAACTAGAATCATCCTTGGGGATTTTGAGTCATTTTTTCCCCATGCATATCATCAATAAATTAATTTACCAAAACTGGTTGATAGTGTCACTATATTTCATGGTGATGTTATTACTTTATAGTAGTATATATGTATATCAAACGATTGCTTAGAAGTTAGAACTACTAGACGAGTACCCGTGTATAGCAACGAAATTTTATAGCGATAGATAGTTTATTGATAAAAAAAGTTTATAAGTTATAAACGAAAAATAATAAAAGTTGAAAGATTTCGGAATTAAACATAATGTTTTGAAACCCGGTTCGACCCGGGTGGTTCAACCGGTTGAACCGTTCGGTTGATTTACACCGGGTCAACTTGCTACGTTGGGTCGAAAAAGGGTCAAATTAAACCGGGTCAATCCGCCGGGTTTGAAGCGTCCCGGATTTGTATTAATAATTTCCTTTTGAAATATATGTTTTTAACATTTCCTTTTTTAGTTTCAACTTTTCACTTTTCAGTTTTTCCTTCGGGTACCCTGTGACGATTAACCGGAGAAATAGATCTCGATGAGGCCTTATTCACTAGTTTATATAGGTTTCAACGGGTCCTCTCTGGTTCATTTTCGGATGGTTTTTATTGGTTAGCCGAACCGGTGGTGACACCGGTTCCCGGTTGAACCCTTTGGTCCCATCCAGTTTTCAAAACTATATGTACCATCAACTTGTTAGGTCGTATGAAGTTTTGTGTGTTTTATTAATTTGTATAATGTATATAATAACATGTACTTTTCATTTTAGGGTGTTTAAAAATAACATTAGTTAGTAAGTTTAATTATTTCATATGGATTATATTATAGCTTATTTAAATTGTACATTATGAAATTTTATTGTACTTTTTAGTAAAGGCATCCATTATGGTGGTTTATAAAAAGGTTTATAAAAAGATGAAAAGGTCCATAATATTGTTAACTATAGTGGACATCAATTTCATGTTTATATGACATGAAGAGGACTAATATCTTAGACCTTTTCATAATTTAATGCATTGAGTTATGTTATATATTTATAAAGCTTTAACAAGTTTATATATAGTGGAAATAGGTTTATAAATCTAAAAGGTTTATGTATTTGTGATGTGACATAATTATAAACCTTTGTAAAGGTCTATCATAGTGGATGCTCTAAGCGGCGCAACTTGTTGCTCGTTTGCCTGTCATCTTATTGTAATCCATTAAATTATTTTTAGTAATATAAACTTCAAATGTTACATATTTAATTTGGTAGATATGTTTTTTAATTAGTTGTACAATGTGAATAAATCATTGTATTTTTATGTAATCGGGTGTTTTAATAATAGTATTAATTGCATTATTTTTCTCTCTCATATGACCAAGTGTTGAAAACTCAAATTTTCACTTTGACTGTTTTTCCTTTATACTCCGTAAGTAGTATAGATAGAACTTGACGAAAAGTATATTTAAAAGTCATAAAAAAAAGAGTAGTAGATTTATGCATAATATCAAGTTCGCACACAAAAACAAACTGGAACACTAAATTCGTCTTAAAATACAAAAGCCTACAAAATTCAAATAATAATTCATGCAAATGATAATATCAAAAGTTGTTTGTAGCAACAATTACTCGTCGAATTATCATGCCTGATGTCATCTTTTTCCATATTTAATGCTTCAAATTTATCTTCGACTACAGTAAAACCCTTATAAATTGATACTCGTTAAAATAAATAACATATTCAGTCTCAACTTGGGACTAGTATAAAAGTATAAATTTAGACACCAATAGATAAAATAATAAGATAATAAATTTTTTGAAACCTAATTGTATATATATTAGTCCTAACGAAACTATAAATTATAATTACTAAAAGATTACACAATATTTTCAATGCCTTAACCTCGTAAAATTCATTAATTTCTTCAATTCCTTTAAATTTATATAATGTTAATTAAAACTTATTTTTTTAATTTATTTTTCATCTCTAACTAGTATACATTGTAATTGTAACTAGTATTAGACTTGAAAATTTAAATATCATACGTAAAACCTCTTTAAATTAATAAATTATTAATTTATAAATTTATTATAATAATATCTCGCTAAATTAATAAAATATTCTGGTCTTAACATCATTAATTTATAGATATTTACTGTACGTCTCTCTAAAACTTCATCTATATATTAATAAAAAAAATGGTTATTTCAATAAAAATCAATTCACGACAGTATGCCAAGGTTAATATTACGAATCGTATCTAAAACAACTTTCACATGACTCGTCTTTCTTCTTCCTGTGGCAAACAAGCTGAAACACCAATAAACGAACAACGAGGTAACAATAAACGAACAACTAATCTCGTAGTTAAGGTCATACATCTATACTACATATATAGGAAAAACGGTCAAACCTTGAAAAGTGAAATGTTGAAAGACAAAAGTAAGAGAAATGTATAGTGTAATTAATACTCTTATTAAAACATCTAATTACTTAAAAGTACAATAATTTATTTACATTGTACAACCAATTAAAAGTATATATCTACCAATTTAAAAACAACCGATTAAAACACCCTTACTAAAAAGTACAATAAAATTTCACAATATACAATTTAAACAAGTTTTCACTTTATTTATATTGTTCATACAAACACACTTTTTTTTTTGTGAAATATACATATATACATTGCAAACAGCAGTGGGGGACGGCCACTCCCCCACACTTGGGTGGTAGAAAAGAGAAAGAAGTCAGAAATATGGGTGAAAACCCATATGTTGTGCTACTGTTTTTGTTCACCGAGTCGCTAGCTTGACTCGATCCCCGAATTCAATTGTCCTTGGGGAAAGTTTGGAGATCCGGGACAACCATGGATGGTATGTCCTCTCCAAAGTAATGCTTCAAACGATGCCCATTCACTTTGAAATTTGGACCGTCATTTTGAGATAATTCGACGGTGCCATAAGGATAAACCTTTGCAATAGTGAATGGGCCAGTCCAACGGGTCTTCAATTTACCCGAAAAGATCTTTAATCTTGAGTTAAAAAGAAGGACTCGATCACCAACGTTGAAAACGCGGTTTTTGATCTTTGAGTCATGGAGCTTCTTTGTTTTTTCCTTGTAGATCAAAGAGTTTTCATAGGCCTGATCACGAAGTTCATTCAATTCATTCATTTGAACCTTCCGATGATCGCCCGCAGTTTGGAGGTCGAAATTGGCATGCTTGAGTGCCCAATAGGCTTTGTGCTCAAGCGATTAAAACAATTCAAGGACCTTGAATGATAAAACTCCACATTTTCAAATTACAGGGACTAGTTTTGCCAAAATTAGAAAGTTGGGGGACTAAAACTGCCAATTCTGCAAACTTTGCTTATTTTTCATTTGTTTTTAAACATTTTGCATTTGAGACACATAAAACACGATCCTTGGATATTTTCATCATTTTGATGTGATTTTGCGTGTTTTCAGGTGTTTTGCGTTTCAGAATTGACCAAAAATGATGAGTGTTTGAGCACTCATCACTAGCCAACTCTTCACTAATTACAGATATGGTGAGTTGAATACCATACAATTTTTGGCAAATTGCAAGCCATAAACGGATTTGATGTATCTTTACCAAGAGCCGTTTGCTCCTGGATTAGCCAATCCTTTTGTCGGTTAGACATGGCGGACTGATAACCACAAAAAATTTTGAAATAAAGTGAAATTTTTTTTTAAAATTTTTGGCCAAAAACGGGGGTACTAGATGGTATAATGTGATAAAATTCGCTAGAATTCCCCCCCACATTTAGAATTGAATATTGTCCTCAATATTCAAAGTCCCGGCTATTATGCCGACTCTTTGAACGGAAAAAACAATATTCTAAGCTAACTGTGGAAATATTATTTTTCACTTTATTTATATTGTACATGCAAACACACTTTTTTTTTTTTTTGAAATATACATATATACATTGCAAACAGCAGTGGGGGACGGCCACTCCCCCACACTTGGGTGGTAGAAAAGAGAAAGAAGTCAGAAATATGGGTGAAAACCCATATGTTGTGCTACTGTTTTTGTTCACCGAGTCGCTAGCTTGACTCGATCCCCGAATTCAATTGTCCTTGGGGAAAGTTTGGAGATCCGGGACAACCATGGATGGTATGTCCTCTCCAAAGTAATGCTTCAACCGATGCCCATTCACTTTGAAATTTGGCCCGTCATTTTGAGATAATTCGACGGTGCCATAAGGATAAACTTT
>LBNU01004656.1:6777-22239 GCA_014162995.1 Artemisia annua | reverse complement strand
TAATAAAGATAAGTATTTTGCATATACTCCACCAGCTTGTAGAATCTTCATTGTGCATATTTAGTCCTTCAATTATCTTCATTGAAGCATATGTAGTTTTGTTGTATCAAATCACATATACACGATTGTATATGACCTAACAATCTGTCACAAAAATTTGAAGTTATTATTATCAAATATTAAGATGATTATTTTTTTATAATAAAATCACTTAAAAAATGTAACTAGGCTTGGTTTTCTGTTATATATATAAAGCGCGAATTTTAACAGTTTGCAATTGAAAATTCAAAACCCAACTGTCCTAACAATTTCAATGGCTACTCTTCTCCAATTCATCATCATCATCATCTTCATCTGTTCCACCACAACGACCACCATCTCCGCCACTCCCTACCTCTCACCAGAACAACAACAACAACAACCACCACCTTCCTCACCACCATACAACATCTCAATTCTCCTCAACACCCTAGGCTTCCACCACATCTCCGTCACAGCAACCACCACCACCACCATCAACTCATCAACATCTTCCACCATCACCATCTTCTCACCAACAGACACCTCACTCCAATCATGCCCTTACTGCTCTTTACCCCTCCTTCTTCTCGAACACACCGTCCCAGGCCTCTACCCTTACCATCTCCTCAAAACCCTCCCTTTTGGCGCCAAAATCCAAACACTCGCCACGTCATCATCCAACTCGCCTCTATGCCTCACTTTAACTAAAACGGTTACAACTGACGATAACAACAACCCCACGCTCTTCGTTGGAGGCGTGCAGATCACGCGCCCTGATATCTACAACGACGGCCACGTCATCGTCCACGGCATCCAAGGCTACCTAGCGCATTTGTCTGTTTACAGCTGTCAAGTTGAAAAGATGACGTCGCTCTCGTTTCCTTCACGTCCGACTGCTATCATGCGCGGTTTTGTTAAAGACGCTATCGTGCGCTTGCGGATGAGTGATTACACTGTTCTGGCGCTGCTGATTCAAGAGAACGTTGATCAGTTGACGGAGATGGATAGCATGACGGTGTTTGCGGTTGATGATGCTGGTGTGTTTGGCGACGGTCATTTGTTCGCTGCTAATTTGAAGTTTCATATTGTGCCTAACATGAGGTTGACGGCGTTGGAGCTGCTTAATCTGCCGGTGGATACGGTGTTGCCGACGATGGTCGCCGGTGAGGGTGTGGTTGTTACGGTGGCTGGAGGCGGTGGGCCGTTGACGCCGATGAGGATTAATAACGTCAAGGTGACGAGTATGAATGTTGTGATTAACGACGGGATTGTTGTGCATGGAATTGCTGCTCCTCTGCCACGTGTCCGTCGTACGTCTATTGGATTTTGGCCTGATGATGATCCAATGGTTGGGATTCATCTTGGACCCACTGCCACGTCAGACTATTAGTTTCTATGTGCAAAGTTTTCTTGTAGTAATTTGATCAAGTTTATAATTCGAGTTATTCATTAGGACAAGAAGCATATATCAAAGTTCAGTGTTTTTACGTAACACTTTGAGTGAAGTCGTCATCAATATGTTTGAACCGAGACATATTGTTATTTTAGATTGTTAGATAATAAGTGTTTGCTTTCGATTACAAATTTACAAACAATTAAACTGCCTCTGAATTGGTGATCAATATGAAATTTTATCTATGAAAGATGAAAGCTCGTCGTTCACCATGTTGTAAATTATAAATGTTAAATTCTGAGTGATTTTAGACAAAGTGAACAACAATTTTAGCCCCTTATTGAGCGACCAATGATACGTATGGTAACTCAACATCTGTGTTGCTCAGAATTGTAGTAGTACAAATTAAACTAGCTACACCACGGACCAAATGTGAAAAAAATTGACCCAAAGGAATTGAATAAGGAATAGTAAGTATGTTCTATGCCTTGGGTTTCATTCGCATATACGAAACAAATTTAATAGAAACTTATATCATAAAATGACTTCTGTTTCTCAATTTGAAGTATCTTCACGAATCACGATTGTTAAGTCTCAAAAATATATCTTTTAATTCATACGTCAAAATCGAAAAAGGAACCACAAAAATCCAATGTGCTTACACATAATTACATACAATGGTACCCGCATGTTAGCCTCAAAAGATTCGATCATTTTCATTAATGACGGCTTTATTAATGTATACGAATCTTGTAGCGGTTGTAATAGATTAGTCATTGTATATTGGGCTTGGATTATAGTTTGTATAACAAGTAAACATGGAAATGGACCTAGTTAGTAACTATTCCATCAAGAGTCCCAAGTAAAAGCCCAAGCCCATAACCACCACCAATCCTAGGCGTGCTATATAGACACAAACTTGTTAGTTTGTGTGTGGGGATTTCTTATTTTGTATTCTCTCATTCTAGAAATCACGAACTTCCTTTCTCTCTTTAGTTCTTTCTTTCTCTTTCTAAAACTATCTATGATCTATTGTGTGTGATGATATCAATTATAGTGACCAACAATTGGTATTAGAGCCACATCATGATCTTAGGTTATGTTTTTGTTTGATCAAAACTTGAATTTATGTGTGTTTTTAGCTAGTTCGCGTATTATTGGTCCCAAACGTGTACTTTTGTGTACCAAACACCTAGTACTCGCAAGTTTATCACCATAGCAATCGTTATGGAGATGTTATTTGTGTTTTAGATCAAGGATACACAAAAAGATTTGAACCTTTAACATCAAAATTTGAATTTTTGGTCCTTTTTTGCGTTTTAGCTATGATTCGTTGAGTTTTTGTGTCAAAAGAATTTATCAAAATATCAACAACCATGAGTTCAATGTTATCGTGAGACAACAAGACGTGGAGATTTATAAGTAAACCCTTTTGGAAAAAGATTACCTCGTAAACTCGTGAAAGTGATATTTGTTAAGACCGGGAAAGAACGAGGTGTGAATGGAAAGCTTCGTGAAAGAACGAGATTAGAATCTTGTATGTTTTGTTGAGGAAGATTGTTTGGTTTTGTTTGTACGTTAAATTGACGAAAATTTGAAAATTAACAAACGTAAATGAAAATAAATCAACCTAAAGGGAACAAAAGGCAATTGGCAAACTAAGAGAATCCTAAAACACTACGGGAAACATAGTTAGGTATCAGGAAATCCTAAAACACAATATAAACAAGTAACGTGACGTTTATTTTAAATAAACGTCAACGCACAAGCAAAAAACGTGAAATTTAAGCTACGCAAGTCCTACGGGCATACAAACAATTATCTAACGCACTAAAAGACAAAAGAAAATTTTAGAAAAAAGAAAATTAATTATTTAGCAAAAATCCTATTTAATATGAATTAAAAACTAAATAACACAAATTAAATTCTAATAAATAAATTACAATTCTAAAAAAATCTGAAACTTTTTTTTTTTTTTTTGGATAAATTCTACAAGCTAAAACTAATTTTTAAAAAATATAAAACAGTTGTGGCTTGCTTTGGCTTAAAAAGCTGGAAATAAGCTGGAAAAGGCTCAAATGAGGGCTAAAAAGGGAAAAGCTAGGTTAAATAAAAAACCAAGGGAATTATAACTGTAAAGTCCCTAGGCGCGCTTCTTGGTAGATGAGTGGTGGTGTTGTGTGTGTTCTTGACTGGTCAAAGGGAGGAGGTCAGGGGTTCGACCCTTGGCTTCTACCTTTTTATCGAACATTTTTTTTGTTGTTAATATTCTCTTTTCGTTTTTACTAACACACAAACACAATTAACAAAACCTTTTGCGAAACAGATCAAACAATCAAAATACTTAAACCAATTTATAATTCAGATTACAAGATCTAAACAGAATTTCAAGACCAAAATTTCGTTTTTGGTTTTCTTTCTAATTCTTGCTTCACAGCCTCAAATAAGTTCAAAAGGCTCAAGTGAGGCTTTACCAATTAATGCAGCAACCACAACAATCATAAACAGACAAACAATAGTAACAACAAACAAGACAAGACACAGGAATAAGCAGAGAATCTCCAAGAACCAAGCAAGAACAACAAAAAATTAGCAGCAGCCCAAAAAAGCCAGTAAGCTCAAATAAGCAGTTTAAGCTTTCAAAGCTTATACAAACTAATACAACAACAATAACAGTAACTTAACAACAATGAGATAATTACAGTATAACAACAATAATCAATAAGGAATCCAAGATCAAACCAATCTCAAGCATACACTGAGATCAAACAGTATGGCAGCTCCAACAAAGGCCCTAAAGATGGCTTAATAAAGTAGCACTAGATAAGCAACTAGCCTAAACTCAAAAGCAAGTATCTTAAAACTCTACCTAAGTGACTTCCCTAAAGCCAAGCAAATATCAAAGCCTATACTAAGCTAATGAACAATCTAAGAGCCCTATGAAATTCTCTGCAAAAACTGAGATTTCAGCGGGAGAGACACTCATGTTAGACCACCAACTTCCAATCTATTTTTACTATGGTCAAAACGTTGTGTTCAAGATTCCAAAATTCTTTTTGCTATGGATGCCACAAGCTGGCAAAGTTATGAAAGAACCAAAAATCATGCATTTACACCCAGAATCAAGCCTGCTGCAAGCATGTTGAAGGTTTTGTTCCATTTCCTGTTTTGACACTTGAGCTTTTGAATATTTGTTTTAGCCATTTTGACTTGTGTGAGATTCCAACGGGATCTAAGTGACTGATAATGGTAAATAAGACCCTAAGTGAGACTAAACTTAAGCAATCTACAAAGCAGTTTTAAACTAATTAATGATTCGCCCTGCTAGGATACAAAATTACAACAGTTATGGAGTTAATTGAGGATCTAAAGTCGGGAATTTTTTGACTTGCTGTTTTGAAATTGACCAAGAAAAAGGGTTCTAGCTGAGCTAATTATGGCCTGAGGCAACAGTGAGCTAGCCAACCTTAACCCATAAATAAAAACAACATCAGGCAAAACAGCTTATTCCAAACACCCTGTTGTGAAACTAGTTTTGTGATGACCTTTATAAAGTAAATTGAGAGATTTAATTCATGAAAATGAAAACTAAGGTTACACTAACATTAAACAAGCGCAAAATGAACAGGATTAAATGACAAACAACAACTACAACTCATGACCTCAATATGGCAGATTATAAAAGGAAGTGTGAAATTCTTACAAGAGGTCCAAAGCAATACCAAGGATGAAACAGAACTCATAACACAACCTAATGCTCCCATGAGCTCTAAACCAGACCAAATCCATGCTTTCTTCTATTGCATCAACATGATCCACTATTTTTTTTATTTTCTTTTGATTTTCTTGTATTTTCCTTTTTTTCTGTTTTCTTTTTTTTCTGAATTTTCTTTTCTTCTGGTTCAAATAACTTTAACAATGCTCAAGAACTTAACTGAGATTAAATAAGTAAAACTTGAAAGAAATAATAAGCAACTTGAGATTTGGAATGAAAATTTGAATTTAAATAAATTTAAAGAGAACTTTGATTAAACTTGAAAATTAAGATTACAAATGTAAACTAAGCATAAAACAGAAAGATACAAAGGAAAGGGATGCCTTTTAATGGCTACATGAGCTTCTTATTTATACTAGACTAAGTGGTAGGTAGGAAACTGCCTTCTTGTTCTTGCTTCTCTGGAATTAGGGTTTCACAACACCCTCTTAAACATTGTGAAGAAATCCCCACCATCCAATTGCTCCAAAAGTGATCCTAGCCATCTACCCAATTTTGGCGCCAAAACAGATTGTGGGGAATTGGGGATTGCCAGGGTTGATTGGGGTTAGGTATGGGTTTTGGAGGAGGTAGTGGGATTGGGGGAAGTGATGGTGGTGCTTTTGAGAGAGTTTGAGTGTAGCAGTGGTGGTAATGGAGGTGGTGGTCTTTAGCATACTGGGTAAAACGGGGTGATTTTGGGGGGAAGATAAAGTTGACCAGGCTTTTGACCTGACTCTTGACCGTTTGACTTGGACCCCGTTTTTATTAAAGGGAGGGATTGGGCTGATGTGTAGTTGGGCTAACTGGGCTGGGTTTGTTTAAGGGTTAAGTGGTATTGGGTTAGGTTTAGTAGTTTAGGATTAATAATAGTTTAGGATGTTGGGCCCAAGGACTAAAGTTGTAATTTCTGTATTCTTCAAGGACTAATTCTGCCAATCATCCAAACTATCACCAAGGGTTAATCTTGCCATGTCATGAATTCCCAAGGGTTGTTGTGTCATTTTTCTTTAAAGTGTAATTCCCGAGGGGCCATTTCTGCCAATTCTTGAAAGTTCAGAGACCAATCTTGCCAAATGTAAAACTCTAGGGACTAAACATGTAAACTTTTGAAAGCTTTTCACCCAAAGATCCTTATTTGATAACTTTTGATTTTTAAGAACTTGGTTTGACTTTTCTTTCAAAATAAATGCTTAGGGACTAATTTTGTCATGTTTTGAAAGTTGGGGGACTGAAACTGCCAATTATGCAAACTTTGTTCGATTTTCATCTGTTTTCAATCATTTTTCATCTAAAACATATAAAACACGATCTTAGGGATATTTTCTGTATTTTGATGCATTTCTGGGTGTTTTTAAATGTTTTTGCAGTTCAGATAAGACAAAAATGATGAGTATTTGCACACTCATCAATCCCCCACACTAAACTATTGCTAGTCCCTAGCAATCTTTTATGAAAACTTAATGGATTTGAAGTCTCTTTACCAGAAGCCATTACTTCTGGAGTAGCCAAATGTTTCCGTTCAAGTAAGAACTATGGTACACTGATAACCATATGATTTTGAGCAAACCACCAGCTGTCAACGGGTTTGATTTGTCTTTACCAAAAGCCGTTTGCTTTTGGACTAGCCAACTCTTTGATAGAATATAGTTATCATCTTGGTGAGTTGATTACCAATTATGGCTTTCCAATGCCTTTACCACAAGCCATAACCTTGCGGGCTAGTCAACTCTTTACCGAAGATATGGTGAGTCGAAAACCATACAATTTTTGGCAAATTGTAAGCCATAAACGGATTTGATATATCTTTACCAAGAGCCGTTTGCTCTCGGATTATCCAGTCCTTATGTAGATTAGACATGGTGGACTGATGACGATTTGTTGTGTTAGTGCAAAGCACTTACACCAAGTGAAAATAATTTTTTTTTGCCAAAACGGGGGTACTAGGGCACTAGAAGGTACACATGTGATCAAATTCAGCTAGAATTTCCCCCCACACTTAGAATTGTATATTGCCCTCAATATTCAAAGTACCGGCACTTAGCAGAAACTTTTGAACGGAAAAAGGTAATACTACTAGCCAAGTGTGGAAACGAAATCTTTTTTCACAAAAAGGATTTAAAACGATATCTCTGGATAAACATTAGTAACAAGATCGGATATTGGGCGGCTGGATTGAAAACAGGCGCTTCAATCATCACGATCAACGGGAAATTTGAAAACAAGAGCAAACAACACACAAGAAGCAAACAAGTAGAGGAAATTCCCCCACACTTAGTTTTAGAAAATAGAAAAAAGTCAGAAACATGGGTGAAAACCCATGAAATGCTACTGTTTTTGTTAACCGAGTCGCTAGCTTGACTCGACCCCGAATTCATTGGTTCTTGGGGAAGCAAGATGTGGAAAAAAATCTCCATCGGGCTTTCATTCAACATGTTTGGATAAACATTTGAAGCATGTGAAAGTTCCACCCCGATGAGATAACCACCGGTATTCTAATAGTGAAAACTAGTAGAAACGATACCGGGGTCAAACATAGTATCCTCATTCCCGAGGGAATGAAGAAGAAGAGAAATCACATAAAATGTGAGGAAGGCAAAGAAAGTCATGATCACAATCATGATAAGCTCATCATCATCAAAAGGAGACTTCATAATGTCCATATTATGAATCTCTTCATTCAAGCTCAATTTGTAAGACAAATCATCCATGTGAGTTTTCTCAAAATGTAATATACCGGGTTTGAAGATTTTATCCTTGGAGAGGAATGAGTTGGACACATCAACCACGGTAAAATCCTCAAAAGATGAGTCATTCTCGGGAGACAAAGTATTGAGATCATTTTGCTCAAGCAACTCAATTCCCGGTGGAAGAGGATCAATGCGAGCGAGTTCACCGACGAACTCCTCAAAGGTAAATGATTCATATTCGGGGAGAGAAAGATGAGAATGAGAAGTGGGACTGCCACTAATCTTCTCTCCCATATGATCAAAACGGAAGGATTCTAATTCCGGAATAGAATCATCGGACAAGAGATCACTATCCTCAACGGGGATAGGAGATGAAATAGGTTTTTCATTTAAAGCTTCGATTTTAGAAATGAGAAGATTGATATTCAATAACTATTCACGAAGAACTTCATCTTGGATTTCAGTTTCAATTTCTTCATCATTCTCTTCTTCTAAGCTGACTAGCTCTGAAGGTAATTCCTCCACATAACCGATGTCTCCATAAGATAAAGAATTGTCATCAGTATGTGAATCACTAAGCTCGATGTTGGGATTAGAATTTAAAAGATTTTCAATTTCTCCCAGATCGGCTTCGAAGTCAAAGAGATCATCGTCACTTCCCGATGGAAGTGGATCGATGTGAGTTAGTTCATCTGTGAACTCCTCAAGAAGAGGGTCAACATCAGAATGAGGCAGTGATGCCTCTACATACTCAATGTCTCCACAAGATAAAGAACAATCCTCATCAGAATCGTAGAACATCTCAATTTGATCATTTGGATTTTTAAGAGGGGAGGGGATATCACACACATGATCAAGAATTCCCTGTGACTCTCTTGGGATTGGGACAAGGTTCTCAACACTAGACTTTATGAATTCGTCCGATTCCTTTTCAGGAACAGTGCTAAGATGCTCATCCCCCATGCTTAGAGAGTGAGTGGGAACTTCGGGTGTGATAACAGACTGAGGGAGTTGAGAAGTGCTAGCATGTATGGATTCTTCAAGTTCCATTTGTTCTTTTGCTAGTGATCCCATCATATTCTTTTCTCCCTGTGTTTCCATGGGTGCAGTTTCAACTGATGAACTTGATGAACCCTTACAAAATTGAAGAATTTCAAGGGTATCTTCATCATCACTGTCATCACAAATGAAACGGAATTGAGAACCAGATCTGGCTGCTTTTTCTTTTGCAATTGATTCTCTAATAGAGTTTTCAAGGGCAATTTGGGCATCTAATTTAGCAGCCTGCTCTTCAGCCAATAATTCTCCCATGGATTTTTGATTTGGATTATCATGGGAATGTTTACGACCCTTCAAATTTTTAAGTAAATCCAGAAGATCAATGAGAAGTGCATCTTCGGTGTCTTCATCAGAATTGTCATTAGGAACATACTAATAGACAGGTGTGTTCCTAATAAGACACTCTGAACCGAAATGTGAGTTTCTACAGTAGTTACACCAATGAAACTGATGTGACTGTGATTCATGTAGATTGTGATCAAAGCCAGATTTATGATTGTTACAAGGAACCTGTTCATAGACAAACTGATTCCTAGTTTGACAATCAGAGCTGTAGTGAGGGCCTCCACAATACTCACAAGAAAAACTTGATGTATTTTGATACGAAGCATCATTGAGATTTGGATAATATGGTTCTTGCTCGTATGAATGTGATGGGTAGTTGGAAAAATTTGAAAAGTCGTTGAATGAGTTCGAATTAGGATCATAAGCAAATGAATTCCTCGAACCACAGAACAAACAACTTCCGTTTCGAATATCATTACCACACCGTTCACATGTACACCAACGACATGGTGAACCGAAAAGCGGCTCACCACAACTGACGCAAGGAATAATCGATTGCATTAGAGAAGGAATCGGACCATTCAAAGAATCAACAAAATCAACACAATAATCCGAATGATTATCAAGTCTCGAAGAACATTTTGAAAAATCCAGAGGTGGGACAAGTGGTGTGCTCTTAGAGCTAGCAATTTCCACCACTTCTGTTATGGTCCCCGGTTCTTGTTCTTGTTAAACGTTAAGATTAGGCAAGTCGTTCTTTTTAGTCACCGCTTTAAGCTCAGTACGTTTGCTTGATAAACTTCAAACCGTAAATCATGAAAGGTGTAGATCAAGTCTTGACGGTTTGCCATTAATAGTACGTATCTCGGGCTGTGAATGGTAGTCAGAAGAATTTTGAGAATCATTGAAAGCGTCCGGATTTGCTTTGCACCATTTACAAAATCCGTCTCTAACACTACTTCCACACCGCTCACGCGCACACTTGTAACAACGAAGATTGTCATCCACTGGACCTTTACAATAAAAGCAGTGATAGTCGAGTGATGACATAAGAATTAAACATTAACGAGGGATGAGAAGATAAATTAAACGGTAAAGACGATAAGAGGATTTTTTTTGGGTTTTTCGAAAAACATAACAATTAAAACGAGACCAACAAAAAGACAAGGGAACTTAAACCAATAATCAAGAACGTAAGGTTAACTCTTAAGGACAAACGCACAAAGGAGCGGGAGAGAAGAGTGGATCTCTCACTAGGGCGAAGTTCGTCGGATCGCCCTATACCGTTTCGACTCCTCTTAAAGTTTGCTTATCATTTAAAAGCTTTCCAAAACGCAAGTGATACAAAGGCAAGTTTTAATCTTTGGTTTGGGAACTTATTATGGTCACACCCCCAGTTGGTAAGTGTTCTGCCTTGGTTTTCGACGGTAAGATTTTATTGTTGTAATTATTAAACAAAGAAAACGGGAAAATCTTTTTGTGTTTTTAATCTTTTATAGATATAATACATATATAGAAACAAAAGAAAAATATTTTTAGTTTTTTATAAGTTTTTGAAAGCGATAACTTCTTGCGAAGGTTCTACAAGACTAATCGTTAAAACCTTTTACGAGATTCGACACACAGCCTCCCCGGCAGCGGCGCCATTTGATTCGTTGTGTTTTTGTGTTAAAAAAATTTATCAAAATATCAACAACCGTGAGGTCAATGTTAACGTGAGACAACAAGACGTAGAGATTTATAAGTAAACCCTTTTGGAAAAAGATTACCTCGTAAACTCGTGAAAGTGGTATTTGTTAAGACCGGGAAGTGATTTCCCGGGTCGTACCCCAACGAGGTGTGAATGGAATGCTTCGTGAAAGAACGAGATTAGAATCTTGTATGTTTTGTTGAGGAAGATTGTTTGGTTTTGTTTGTACGTTAAATTGACGAAAATTTGAAAATTAACAAACGTAAATGAAAATAAATCAACCTAAAGGGAACAAAAGGCAATTGGCAAACTAAGGGAATCCTAAAACACTACGGGAAACATAATTAGGTATCGGGAAAACCTAAAACACAATATAAACAAGTAACGTGACGTTTATTCTAAATAAACGTCAACGCGCAAGCAAAAACCTGAAATTTAATCTACGCAAGTCCTACGGGCATACAAACAATTATCTAACGCACTAAAAGACAAAAGAAAATTTTAGAAAAAAGAAAATTAATTATTTAGCAAAAATCCTATTTAATATGAATTAAAAATTAAATAACACAAATTAAATTCTAATAAATAAATTACAATTCTAAAAAAATCTGAAACTTTTTTTTTTGATAAATTCTACAAGCTAAAACTAATTTTTAAAAAATATAAAAAGTTGTGGTTGCTTTGTTAAAAAGCTGAAAATAAGCTGAAAAGCTCAAATGAGCTAAAAAGGGAAAAGCTAGGTTAAATAAAAAANGCAACTTGAGATTTGGAATGAAAATTTGAATTTAAATAAATTTAAAGAGAACTTTGATTAGACTTGAAAATTAAGATTACAAATGTAAACTAAGCATAAAACAGAAAGATACAAAGGAAAGGGATGCCTTTTAATGGCTACATGTTCTTATTTATACTAGACTAAGTGGTAGGTAGGAAACTGCCTTCTTGTGCTTGCTTCTCTGGAATTAGGGTTTCACAACACCCTCTTGAACATTGTGAAGAAATCCCCACCATCCAATTGCTCCAAAAGTGATCCTAGCCATCTACCCAATTTTGGCGCCAAAACAGATTGTGGGGAATTGGGGATTGCCAGGGTGGATTGGGGTTAGGTATGGGTTTTGGAGGAGGTAGTGGGATTGGGGGAAGTGATGGTGGTGCTTTTGAGAGAGGTTGAGTGTAGAAGTGGTGGTAATGGAGGTGGTGGTGTTTAGCATACTGGGTAAAACGGGGTGATTTTGGGGGGAAGATAAAGTTGACCATGCTTTTGACCTGGCCCTTGACCGTTTGACTTGGACCCCGTTTTTATTAAAGGAGGGATTGGGCTGATGTGTAGTTGGGCTAACTGGGCTGGGTTTGTTTAAGGGTTAAGTGGTATTGGGTTAGGTTTAGTAGTTTAGGATTAGTAATAGTTTAGGATGTTGGGCCCAAGGACTAAAGTTGTAATTTCTATATTCTTCAAGGACTAATTCTGCCAATCATCCAAACTATCACCAAGGGTTAATCTTGCCATGTCATGAATTCCCAAGGGTTGTTGTNAGCATAAAACAGAAAGATACAAAGGAAAGGGATGCCTTTTAATGGCTACATGTTCTTATTTATACTAGACTAAGTGGTAGGTAGGAAACTGCCTTCTTGTGCTTGCTTCTCTGGAATTAGGGTTTCACAACACCCTCTTGAACATTGTGAAGAAATCCCCACCATCCAATTGCTCCAAAAGTGATCCTAGCCATCTACCCAATTTTGGCGCCAAAACAGATTGTGGGGAATTGGGGATTGCCAGGGTGGATTGGGGTTAGGTATGGGTTTTGGAGGAGGTAGTGGGATTGGGGGAAGTGATGGTGGTGCTTTTGAGAGAGGTTGAGTGTAGAAGTGGTGGTAATGGAGGTGGTGGTGTTTAGCATACTGGGTAAAACGGGGTGATTTTGGGGGGAAGATAAAGTTGACCATGCTTTTGACCTGGCCCTTGACCGTTTGACTTGGACCCCGTTTTTATTAAAGGAGGGATTGGGCTGATGTGTAGTTGGGCTAACTGGGCTGGGTTTGTTTAAGGGTTAAGTGGTATTGGGTTAGGTTTAGTAGTTTAGGATTAGTAATAGTTTAGGATGTTGGGCCCAAGGACTAAAGTTGTAATTTCTATATTCTTCAAGGACTAATTCTGCCAATCATCCAAACTATCACCAAGGGTTAATCTTGCCATGTCATGAATTCCCAAGGGTTGTTGTTTCATTTTTCTTCAAAGTGTAATTCCCGAGGGGCAATTTATGCCAATTCTTGAAAGTTTAGGGACCAATCTTGCCAAATGTGAAACTCTAGGGACTAAACTTGTAAACTTTTAAAAGCTTTTCACCCAAAGATCCTTATTTGATAAATTTTGATTTTTAAGAACTTGGTTTGGCTTTTCTTTCAAAATAAATTCTTAGGGACTAATTTTGTCAAGTTTTGAAAGTTGGGGGACTGAAACTGCCAATTATGCAAACTTTGTTCGATTTTCATCTCTTTTCAATCATTTTGCATCTAAAACATATAAAACACGATCTTTGGGATATTTTCTGTATTTTGATGCATTTCTGGGTGTTTTTAAATATTTTTGCAGTTCAGATAAGACAAAAATGATGAGTACTTGCACACTCATCAAGCTAGTTCGTTAGTTTTGGCTTCGATTTTTTCTATTTCACGTGTTTTGATCTAAAAGTTTACATTTTTATGATTGAACATGAGTTGTAGTAAAGGTTTGTGCAAAAGAAATTGATTCAAAACATCAAAAGATGTGGTTTTTTAGTGTTTTTGTGTTGCATTTTATCCACCCCTATTAGCGAGTTTGTCCATCTTCAAAATTAGCTAGTTAGGTTTTCAGCGAGTTCCTTCTTTGTCAAAAAGTCAAACCCTCTTTTTAGCTAGTTAGGATTAGCGACTTACCTTCCTTGGTGAGTTAGCGAGTTAGCATAACTAGTTACCTTACCTAGTTTGTTTAACGAGTTACCTTGGTCATTTAAGGAGTTACCTACTTCAAATTAACGAGTTTGGGATCCAAATTAATGAGTTTGTGAAACAACTCAACTTGAAATCGAACTATAAAATACTGAAACAAAAGTGTCTAAATGTCAACATTACTGACTGGAACCTGAAAAGCATGACAATTTAATATGATCGACCATTGGAATAGTTGGCGAGTTCACAGGTTTCAATAATACACCATTTTTATTTAAAATCCTACCAATCCACAAAGTGAATGAGTAACCAGTTATTTCAATGCATAATGATACGACCTGGTTAGGGTGTTGTATCGGGATAAGGCACCACTTTTAGCATGTGCGAGCTCCTTAAGAAAAATAGAAAGAAAGAGATTTGTTTATCTTAAACTTTGATTGATTGATTATTGATGAGTGCTCAAACACTCATCATTTCTGGTCAATTTGAACTGCAAAAACATTTGAAAACACTCAAAAACGCATCAAAATGCAGAAAATATCCAAGGATCGTGTTTTATATGTCTCAAATGCAAAATGTTTAAAAACAGATGAAAATGAACAAAGTTTGCATAATTGGCAGTTTCAGTCCCCCAACTTTTAAAGATTGTCAAAAATAGTCCCTGGAATTCAAAAATGTGGAGTTTTATCATTCAAGGTCCCTGAAATATTCTAAGTTGTCAAAATTGGTCCTTGAATGATTTTTTTGGGCAAATGGCAGAAAAGGTCCCTCAACTTTTGGAAAATGTCAAAAATGGTCCTTGGGTGTTTTAAAATGGAAAAATTCTTAAAATGGTCCTTGGGTTTATGAAGTTTGGCATTTATGGTCCTTGTAACAAATTTGGAAAAGTGGCAAAACTGGTCCCTCAGTTTTCAATAATTACACAATTGGTCCTTGTGTTATTTAGCTAAACCAATGGGCCCTTGTATTAACAAACCAATCCACTCCACAACCCATTATACCCTTTTCTGGCCCATTCCCACCTCAGGCCCAAAACACTTATAATAAAAAATCCCCACCCCCGTTTTTATATCCCCTTCGGTCAAACCCACGAGTCAAACTTCCCACCTTCTTCCCCCACTTGGTACCATTTCTTGTCTCCTTGGCCTCAGCTATGATCCAAGATGCATTAATTACCCTTGAATTGCTCCAAGCTACCCCAACTGCCACAATTGACAAATTGGCGCCAAAATCTCATTCAAAGGCCAAGATTTATTTGAGGGATCCAATGGCTCAGAATTCAAGTGGGATATACTCAGAAGGTCAAAGAAACCCTAGAGGTTCACTATAAAAAGAAGAAGGAGGAGAGTTTTTTTTACTTAGCTAGTTTTATGTCATTTTTACTTATGTCGTATTTCATGTCTTTTTAATTCCAGTGTTAATGTAAAGCTTTTAAGCATTTCACTTTTCATCTTCAGTGTGTAATCAACTCTTTTTAAGTATCAATTAAAGTATTTCAGTTAAATTTTAATGTTATGCAAATTCGTACTAAATTTCCAATGTTAATTGAATGTTGTTATTAGAATTGTATTTGGACTTCTAGGCTCACTTAAGCTCCTAAAACAGCTTGCATAAGCTATTAGAGACTTTAAAAAGAAGTATTACT
>LBNU01004655.1:50828-77195 GCA_014162995.1 Artemisia annua | reverse complement strand
ATTAACCATTGATCGTTAAGTAATACTAATTAGACCATTATCTCAAGCATAAAATCATCTTTCATTAGATGGGTACTTTTATATGTTTTGACGAACTCTTTTTCGTATGAGTATTCAAATTTACACTCAAAATAATCATATGCGATTTGTAAAATTAAAATCACATGATTTTTATATGAAAATCACTTGTGATTTGCAATTGGTACTTTAGAACTCGCATCACAAATCACACGTGATCATTGTCTAATATTTAATACCTTAAAAAAATAAAAAATAAATAAAAAAAATTAAAAAAAAAGTTAAAAAAAATGGATCCTCGAAAGTATATTGAAGTTGCCGTTTACTAAAAGATAAAAAAAAAAAAGTTTTCGTTGCGGTGGTGTATTTTTTATCGATTAATGGTTTATCATTTGTAAGATATTTTATTTGTAAGTTTTCGTTGCGGTGGTCTATTTTTTATCATTAATCTTTTATTCATATACAATTATCCTTTAAACTTGAATCCATCAGATGATTTTTACAAACAAATTAAGGGTATTTTAAAATGTAAATCATCACTTATTTTATCGATATTGGTATTCATTACAAATATCGTCTAAACTTAAGATTTTTGGAAAATAAAGGTTTTACTCATAAACTCTATGATCTCACCAACCTTTGTGTTGACGTTTTAACGTGTTTATCTCAGATTTATATTGAATGAGGATGGCATGAAGAGGCATGGATATGGAAGGAAGGCTAAAATTTTATTATCATTTGATAACATATATGACAAACTGTAAAGCCTGTTGGGACCTCCTTCTGTAAACTCTGATATTTGAATAATAAAATCTTTTAAAAACGACTTGATTAGAGATCGTTTTCTATCATTGTAATTGTTGTGCCATCGAGTAACACCCAGCTTTAAATCCGCTGCGTATCCCAAATTTGAGGGTGTTACAGATTGGTATCAGAGCCGCAGTTATAGTGAAACGGGTCTAATTGAGGTCCGAGCTATAACTATTTTTACAAATAAAACATTTTATAGCCTTACGCTCTCCGTGCCTTTCATCCTTCAGATAATTACGTGACTTCTAGGTAATTTATGCTACATTTTAGTATACTGATACATATGCATATATTTCTGATTACTTTATATAAATAAACTTATCTGCATATGCCTATTCTAAGGCATGACGGCTTAAACGTATTTCTCCGAGTATGTACTACCATTACATAAATAGATATTTCTTGTTACTTGAAATAGTATTTAGGCTGTTAATTTACAGAAATAAAACATTGAATGTGCCATCTAAAACTTTTAAAAAACATATTTTGACTGAATCGAGCATCACATCATTTGTCCTAAATTATACATAGCCTGATCACCTATGTCTAATTCAGGAAGGATAATGTAATGAAAGAAACAGTCAACTTTTCAGGTTTCTTAAAACAATCCTTATCTAAAAAACTTTGTAAACTGTTGATAAACTCTCCCGACATCTATGTAACATAAGATACCTATAACTTTTCCCTAACGCCTTGAATATTATACAACACAAAGACATAATTTAATACATAAAACAAACAAATCTTATTATATATTACTGAAGATTACATAGAAACCTAAAAAAAATAAAAAAATAATAAAAAATAAAAATTATTACAACATTCCTACCACTATATCATCTACTGTTTCCAAGCTTCATCAACGGCGATTGCTAGGATCACGAGTGGGATGAGAAACGCCAAAACCCCGGCCAGAACTGCGTAGTCCTCTTCTGGAACGTAGACCATGAAGAGAGCAGCAACAACAACGTACACGATCGCAATAATGGTAATAATGTGTGGCATTTTAAGAATTTAAAATTTTGGGTTATAGAGAAATGAGAATTAAATAGGGTATTTATAGAAAGAGTGACCGTTGGATTTACTATTCATGACCGTTAGGTTACTGTTCACGACCGTTAGGTTACTGTTCATGACCGTTGAAATCACTGTTCATAACCGTTTAAAATTTCAAAATTTTTACTAAGGAACAAAATGATTCATCATTTACAAAAGCCTAAATTCAATAACTTTCATTTTATTGTTAAAAGTTCTTTGCTTAAAATTCCCTTGTTATCGCATATTTTATACAATCACAATATATAAAATAACAATTTTCATTCAAAATAAATTCTTCTTAAAATTATATGACCTTTGGAATAATGTTTACCCATGTAAGTCTACTTATAAAGTTTTCACAAATAAAACTATATTTTGACCTCATCACTTCGACGAGTAACTTAAATTGAATCCCGGGACGGGATTCCGTTAAGGGGGTGAGACTCTAACCACCAGTGAATTTCCACTTATATTAATATTTTAACAAAAGAATACTTATCTATTTTTCACGTCTATTTTTTTTTAAACGGGTTCACTTAAATTCGTTTTGAATAAATATATGTATGTATTAAGTATAAATGTTTTCCAACTTTCATTTACCACCTTTAAGTTATTTCGTTCACATACTTAACGTACAAAATAAATGTGAGTCTTTAGAAAACCCTAAGTTATTATATATGATTTTATAAATATCTAAGTCTTAAACGTTAAAGTACAAGTCATTCAAGCTTAGGTACAAGTTAGTAATGAATGAAATCATAATATTGGTAAAATTCATTATAAACCTCAGTGCACTTATCCTTAATCACACAATACAAGAATACCTTGCACAAACCCTAGCCTTAGTAATTTTAATAAATGACAAATTGAAGGTACAAGTCCCTAAACCTAGTGTACAAGCATTTAATGCATATAACCTGAAAACTATATTCACTAGTACAAAAATGGCCTATCGTCACACATGGTCGATTTCAAACGGTCACACTGTAACATATTTACGTGACTAAATGTATGAAAATAAAATAAACAGCCACACTCTATCCGACTTGTGTGACCATTTCGGAAGATATATGTCACACATTTGTGTATTTATGTGACTAGAGGGTAACTGGTAAATATTTTTCGATCATTTAGTCACGTTTAATTTGGGACGTGTGACCGATACAAATCAGCTTTAAACATTAGTCACACTACAGATATACATATGTGACAAATATATGTCACACAATTGAATAGCGTGACCAAAATAGATATATGGTCACATGAAGTAATTGTGTATGTGGCTAAATTATATAGTCAAGTTTGTCACACATTATTTAAACGTGACTGCTATTCTTTGCTAAATACTTAGCCACATATGAATTTGAAATGTGTGACAACTGAAAAGTAAGTTTGAAGCGTTAGTCACGATATGCATTTAAAAGTGACAAATATATGTCGCACACTTGAAGAGTATGTCCAAATGTCCTATATGGTCACACGAAACCATAGAAACATGATTAAGTGTAACGAAAATTCGATACATATGGTCACGTAAGTTAATATGTGTGTCTAAAGTTTAGTGTGTGTTTGCTTGCCAAATCCTAATGTGTATAGTCACAATTAATTGAAGCACGGTCATGTGACTATAGGCTTTACAATAGTCACACCATATCACATAAGTTAATATGTGACCAATACATTCAAAATAGTCACGTTGTGAAATATTCATGTGACTATTATTTATAGCAAAATGTGAACTCAGTTATCAAAACCTTGATATTAGTCACATTATAAGTGTTTGTGTGACTAAATTCAAGATGTTATATATGGTAACATGAAGTATTTATTTAGGGGCATAAATCATAAAGTCATATTTTGTCACACATTATTTAAGTGTAGTCACAATTCGATACATATGGTCACACATTAGTACTGCTAGTTATACTTACAACTGCTATTTAATGCAATTGCTATTTAATGCTTCTAGTTATACTTAGAACTGCTAAGTATAATTAGATGTTGTGATCATTGTGCATACGTTATGGCTTGTGTTTTCTTTGTTTCTAGAATAACATTTTGCAAAAATAAAGAAATATAAATGCAACACATATATATAAAGTGTAAACTTGTAGCTAAGAAATAATTTCATTAATAAGTATACAAGTCAAATTCGTTTGCTCGAAATGAAATGTATTGTATGTCTGTATCAAAGTTAAGCTTGTAGCTAAGAAATAACTAAAACAAGTTACAGCTAAATTCCACCGAAATTTGTAAACACTCATTTAAGCACTTGTAGCCATTGATCTAAATCTATAACAGTCTCTTTTTGTTGCACGAACAGTATCCTCTATCTGCAGATATCATAGAAGGCAAGAACTTTAACAGCTAGATTAAGAAGTTAGTGAATGAATATATCCTACCAAAACTACCATTTAAAGAGAATTCAATGACTTATGATGTGAAGGAAAACAAACAATAACACGCTAAGAAAACTGACCTAAGTTAAGGCTAATATCTCTAGCTTGCAGCATATAGCGTAAGAAGATCAGCCCCGACAATACTCCCAAGGCTATGTTTCTGATGTAGGTACAATAGATTCATAAAGTTTTTCCTTTTCCAAAAATACATTGCAATTCTTATCAGTATGTAGTTTGTAATAACTTAGGTGAGAAATATCAACAAAATGTGTTTACTTTTAGATTATTTTTGTAGCTATAAATGAAACATTATGTAACCTGATACCTGCAATGTGGCTGTGATATTTCTGTGATTCAAGCTCTTCATCTCCTGATTCGTCACTCCAAACTCCAAATATGGTATTTGGTTTTGTGGTATAAACAACAATTTCCGAATCTGTTTCTTGACCACCTCTGCCCCTTCTAATTTTCGTATCCAATTTCTATGCATTTCCTTAATACTCTCAAGCCAGTCAAGATCATCTAAATCATCAAGAAGACGGTCCGCATATGCAGTTATCTTGAGCATCCATTGCCGCATCAGTTGCTGCACAAAGGAAATAACTTTTGATGTGGATATAAAAAAGTAGAGCATCTTACCTTCAGTTGCAAGCTCAAAGTATTTACACACTTGAAATAGAACAAACAAGCTCTAAGTACTTGAAATAGAACTCAAAACTAAAACTTCAATTACCATCTCTTATATATAAAACTTCTCATTTTTTTGACTCGGTTACATTCACGTAGCTACGTACAGTTAAAACGAGTAGAGCTCGCAACTGGACAATAAACAGAACTCATTTCATAACAAATAAAAATAACAATAAAACTCACAATGTTATCAAGTATCTACAACAATAACTTGTTTCCTACATCTACCAAATGTATCTTTTATATTTACATAAAAGACCCATTTCATTCAAACATTCCATCGAGCACTTCGTGGGCATCATAAACCTGTAAGATCTAAATATGAGAAAGTATTAGTTATTCAATTGTAAGTTCCAGTGGTATTGAAATGGATCTTTTAAGGTTTAACCACACTAACGATAAGGATTACACTATAAATACCACATGTATTGGTAATGACAGGTATAATCATTAAACAAAAAAATGGTAACCCAATATTTCTACATCTACTAGTAATATAATTAGGCTTCTTAGAAACACTCAAACATAACAATTAAGCTACTATTGCAGTAGAAATATGTGTATTACCTTGATAAGGGTTCAAGAGTTGACCAAACATGGCTGCAAAACCAATTGCGGAGTAACAACTTTGTTGACGAAAGAGTAAGGCGTGTGATAGAACGGTTGGAGAAAGGGGAAGGATCGATGGACAATTGTTAGAGAAAATGAAATTTTCAATTTTGGGTGAGAAAGAGGGAAAACTAATTTGGGGAAAAAAAAACTATTTGGGAGGGCGGGAAGTTAATTTTAATTTCATTTCTGAAGAGCGCCATTGATAACACCAAATTTACCCCCAATCTAAGTGTTAATTTCCCCCTTAAAATGCCCATCTTTTCTATTTATATAAAGAATATATACTCTTATTTCTTCCTATTTTCGTTTCAGGGTAAAGATGAGCAAAAGTACATTATTGACGATTTATTGACTAAAAAGTGGGAATTAAGCTTAAAGTTACATTGAAGACACAAACACGGCGGTCTAGTTAAGTGATGATACTACACCGTTAGAAGATTTACCCCATTCAGTGAAGACTACGCCGTAGCAAGCCACTAAGCCACGGCGTAACAGAGATTACCAAAGAATACGCCGTAGTTAGTCATTGGACTACGGTGTAATGTTGATGATATGAGCCTTACGCCCGTAGTTAGTAATAGGACTACGGCGTAAGAAAGATTCTATGAAGGTTACGCCCGTAGTTAATAATTGGACTACGGCGTAAGAAAGATTTTATGAAGACTACGCCCGTAACAAGTGATGGAGTTACGGCGTAGTGATTATTACAAAGATTACGGCGTAGTCTTACCATACGACTACGCCGTAGCAAAGACGAGCCCTATAAATACCAAGGGAATTTTCGTCCACAATTTGTCAAGTTCCTATCCCCCAAACCTGCACTAGGGTTTGGGGAGAACGACCCAGAAGAAGAATGAAGACCACGAAGGCTAGAGAGATGGTGTGCAATTAGACTAGGAACCACCTAGTCTAACACATGTTCGAATTTTATTTTGTTTCGCAATTTTATGAATTCTCTTTATTAAGATTTGGTTTTAGTTATTTATTCATATTCATCTTTGTAGACGTTATCTTAGCTTGTTCGTTATTCTTTCGTTTCGGTAATATGTAAGCTTGGTTGAATCTATTCAGTCTAGGTGAATTAACCCTAAGACCCTAGACTGGTAGGTTGTGGGGATTGGTAAGAGTCGGCCATAGTACTACCTTTCCTTATGTGCGAATTAACCCTAGGACCACCTACCAACCGGATGTATTTAAGAAGCTAGAGGGAATCTAAGATCTGACCATGCCGGGTTCCACTAGAACAAGTCTATTAAACATGGCACTTAATGACTCTTGTATCTTAACCGATGAACTCTTGGCTTTACAATAGTCGAGAATAGGATAAGATGCAAGATAGGGCTGATGATATGACCAACTGACTCTTGTCGACTTGCACCCACAACATAGAACACTAATATATGAATTAGGCTTCACCTTAATATCTTAATAACCTATCTTTATCTTTAGTATCTTTATTTTCTCTTTTGTTTATTTTATGTCGTGGTTACTATTTACTCTATTCACTAATACCCTTTTTAGTACTTACCTTAGTTTGCCAGACCAACAGCTCTTGGGACGACACTCGGATTTATCTAAAGGCATACTACACATGACCGGGTACACAGCCCGTTAGTATGTGTTAATCCTTATAATTCGAAATTTATAAATGTAAAACAGGATGAAAATAACGCATCAAGTTTTTGGAGCCGCTGCCGGGGAGCAGTTTATTTAGGCAAGTTAAGGTATGTTTCAATTTCTGCATTAAAAGATCAAAACAAGCATTGACGATCTACATACGAGTTTTGACCTCGTTACGAAATCCAGGTACACAAATTTACATTTGTCATTCAAATTTTAACCAAACTACGGCGTAGCAGCTAGCTGAACTACGCCGTAGCAATACTATATTGACACTGCAATTTTAAACTAACTACGGCGTAGCCACTAAACGAACTACGCCGTAGCAATATTTTATAATTAAAATTTATAGCCTAAATTTGAACTAACTACGGCGTAGCTACTTCTAAGAGCTACGGCGTAGCTGCCTGAGGGTATATATATATACAGGTTTGCATAACACATTCACTTTTGCAACCCATTCTTCACAAACACACGACCCTCTGTCAATTTTTTTTTCCAAGAAACTTGTTCATTCCATCTCCTTTGCATCATCAATGGCAGGTAAACACCCCCAACTTCTTGTCTTGACCTTTCTTATAATTTATCTACAATTTTTAGGGTTTGTTCTTGCTAGCATTAGATGAGTGGGATTTAAACGCGATTAGTGCTAGGTTATAACCTATTGATTGATGTTTTAAACATATGAATGAGTATGGTTTAAGTTTGCTCGATTAAAATTAATTAACATAATTAGGGTTAGGTTTAAATTGCTACTAGTCGATGTAATTGAACTTACCCCACCAACTATTCGAGTGGGAAACTTAAGTTTGAAACAGTTGGATGAATTTTTATGGTTACGGCGTAGCAATTTAATCATTGCCCCGTAACAATTTTAGAAAGCGACAGCAGAGTAGTCGCTACGGCGTAGCTAGTCATAGCGCTACGCCGTAGCGCTTAATTGTTCCCAAAACCTAATTAGTTGACTGCGGAGTAGCTAGTTATTGAACTACGCCGTGGCTCAGAATTTTAAACAGAACTACTATATTCATAACTACGGCGTAGCTAGTGATAGCGCTACGCCGTAGTTTCAGTTTTAACAGGACACCTGAAGACAACTACGTCGTAGCTAGTAAGAGCGCTACCGCTATGCCGTAGTTATCATAATAATCAGCTACGACGTAGCTATTAACAACGCTGCGCCGTAAACCTCATTACTATTGTCTTTCTAACTTTCTTATTTTCAGGAAACAATAACAACGGGCCTTCTCAATGGCTCAAGTTCTTGGACTATGATCCGGCTGACAGAAAGATTTGCAGAGATGAACTCCGTGAACTAAGGAGTAAAACAATTGAGGTCCCGGAAGCTCTTGATAAAGACGCTCTCAACAACATTAGTGACGGAGATGTCACAGCCGAGTTGGAAAAATTGTGTGACATCGTGTTCAAGTGCCCAAGTGGAAGTTTTACATGCAGGGCTTGGATGAACATATTTACTATTAATGAACCAGTCGTCCAAGAATATGTTTGGGAATTCTTGGCCTCAGTTGATTTTGATGAAGAAGTGACAAGTATGACGGAGAATTGTTTGTTTTTCCAACTTGGTGGAGTTAGGAGAGAGATGACTATGAGGCAATTCATCTCTGCTATGGGACTTTATTCTAGAAGGACATTAGACTCTCCCGCTTTTCAAGAATACCACAAACTTTGTTTAAGAGAGAGACCACATGACTATAATCCTACAACCTACTATCAGCAAATTTCAGGGTTAGCAGATTACAAGTCCAGGAGTCCGCCTTCCTACAAAACCATCATGGACCCCCTCCATCGTCTCGTGCACCGACTCTTGGCTGTATCAGTTCGTGCCAGGCATTCGGCATGAGAAAAAGTGACGGTTGAAGATCTGTTCTTAATGCAAAGTATGGAAGGAGGGAATTTTGTTGATATTCCGTGGTATTTGGCTAAGTTTATGACCGGGAGAGCTAAGGGAGGTAAACAAGGGAGTTTGATTCAGGGGGCCCACTTCATTGCGAGATTAGCTAGGAATTTTGGATTGATGTCATAAGCAGCTTTGGCCAAGGTTAATCAGGCAGTCGAGACATCTTTAATCGGGATTGCCAAGTTGGACGAGTTTGGGATCATCACCTACAATCCTTTGAATGAACCCGTATTGAGGCCAGTTATGAGAAGAGCAAGTGGGGAAGGTAGTTCCAGAGTTAGTATTAACCAAACTGCGGCCGAGGAGCGCGTGCGACCCACGATGACAGTGATGAAAAAAATGAACATCTTGAACGGACGCATGAGGATTATGGAGTTAAGCATGACCAACTTTGGCAAAGACATGGACGAGATGACGGCAGTGATCGCAGGAATGAGTGAACAGTTTGATAGTTTTTGTACGGACTTTAGAAACTTGCAGGTACAACAAACCAAATACTATCAATGGAAAGCTGATCGTACCAGTCAGATGCTCACACATATGCAGTTGAGCCACCCTCGTTGGAATGGGCCGGATTATGTGGATCGGTCCAACATGCCTGATATGGGAGTCCAGCACGGTGTTTGTTGGGGTATAAAGACAGAGTACTGCTGATTGGTCAAAGTACTGCTTAAGAAGAAAGTCAAAGTACTGCTCCAAGTCTGAAGAAGGTTAAATACTGCAAAGGTCAACGTACTGCTATAGAACCGACATGCAAAGAATGTTATGTAATTCTATCTCTTAGTTATTATTAGATTAGGATTAGTTTACTTGTCGTTCAAGTATTGTAAACCGACTAGGGTTTTCCTTATGTCTATAAAAGGATCCCTAGGTTGGCATTAGAGATATACGATTTTAGAGATATATGCAAGTTCGATATTAGGGTTATTAGGGTTGTTGGTGAATCTGTGTATGTAAGCAGGTTCAAAGGTTTTAATATAATTAAAGTTCTTTGTTAATTCTTCTTAGCTTTGTTGAAGTAGATTCGCATACTTAATAAAGTACATCAGTGTTTCATTGTTAGTATTTAAGGATTTATCCAAGATTACTAAACCCTTACAAGCTACATAGTTAGTTTGGTCAAAGTATAGTGATCCAACAGTGTCAGCTTCATGCATCCTGGCACCTCGTCTTCAGCCCCTCAAGATGGTCATGACCCCACCACTCAATTTGATACACCTATGGAGGGAGATCAAGATCAAGAATGATCACTCTTAGCCCATACAAACTTATCCATCGTTATCTTTGAAACAATTTACTATTTTAGGGTCTGTAATAACTTCGCTAGAACATGACTTGCTACTAATATTTACATTTTGGTATTAGATATGACAGCATGCAGGTTTTTAGCTTGGAACTTCAGATTGCAGACTGTTGCTACGGCGTAACAGGTCTTTGACCTACGCCGTAGCAACCATGGAGAAACTAATGGACATTCTGTCCATATTTTGGAGCTGCGGCGTAGCAGGGTCCATAGACCTACGCCGTAGCTAGTGCCAAAATTTTGTGTACTTATTTAGAGAACTTCCGAGAGCGCGAGCGTGTGAGGGGAGTTTTTCTTTTTCATTTCTATTCTATTTTTCTATTTTTATTTTGTTCAAAAGGGACTTTGCACAAACTAAGTGGGGGGATAGGAAATAGAATACGAAATTATCACTTAAATTAATATTTGTCCTCATTTTTCTAGCTTTACAAAACGCAAGTGCAAATTATAAATTATGCCATTTTTATAATTTTGACATATAATTTTATATAGCTAGAATAAACTAACCCCGAGCACACAATAACCCTTGATAACATGGTGAGGTTTAGCCTATTCATTTTCATATATTTTACCCCAAATCCACCAAATATTGAGTGTGCCGGTAGTAGCGTAGACTTTAGAACTTGGCTATTACATCATTTCGAGACCATAAAGGAGTAATGTGTTTTTATAATACGTTTGGAAGAAACCTTTTGAGAAAACAATTTTGTTAAGATTTTCAACCATAACTATACACACTTAAACCCTTCGATTAGTCACATCGACTTTTCGATCTATTACCCTTGTTTGCACTCACTTTTAGTGCAAGATACCCTCAGATACACCTTATTACATTTCCTCCATTCGTTACCATAATATCCCATTACACTTTTACAATTTTGTAATCTTATGTTTTTGGTTGAGAAATCTCTGTTGCCTCCACCAAATAAGATAGCTTATCATGGAAGGCATAGCTCTCTTTACCGGAAGAATTGTTGGAAGAAAAACTGTATCACTTGTCACTAACAAGAGACTACACTTCGGAAGATTGGCATTTTCTGGCAAAAGGGCAATCGGTGACAACTCGGTTGAAAGATAAGATTACTTTTTCCTCTTTACCCTTACAATAGTCAACATCATAACCTACCCTTTTTAGTTGTGAAGTCTTCTTAGGTGAGGGATTCGAGCAGTCAGTGGTGTCTTGCCCGGCATTCCGGTCATGTATCATTGACTTTGTCGCCCTTGCCGTAGTATATTAGTAACGACTTTACACCCTTAACCTTACGATTATCTAAACAATATTATTTTCAAAAACTGTTTCAACCTTAGCTCTAGTGGTGGAGTTTCGTGTAAATACCAAGCTTATGATAGAATACCTGCTATGACTGAGCGTTTATGAGAGCACCCCGAAATTTAACACTTAGATTAGGGAGCGTATGAGTGAATTTCTTCCCTTCTTTTCGTGAGGTGTTCGGCTTAACTTTATTTCTAGCAGTTTTATTAATTCAAATTTGTATCTTCTAAGTAATGAAGAGGATGCTCTTTTAATTATTAATACGGTCTACCTGAGGACAAATAGAGTTTAAGTGGGGGGATATTTGATAACATCAAATTTACCCCCAATCTAAGTGTTAATTTCCCCCTTAAAATGCCCATCTTTTCTACTTATATGAAGAATATATACTCTTATTTCTTCCTATTTTGGTTTCAGGGTAAAGATGAGCAAAAGTACGTTATTGACGATTTATTGACTAAAAAGTGAGAATTAAGCTTAAAGTTACAGTGAAGACACAAACACGGCGGTCTAGTTAAGTGATGATACTACACCGTTAGAAGATTTACCCCATTCAGTGAAGACTACGCTGTAGCAAGCCACTAAGCTACGGCATAACAGAGATTACCAAAGAATACGCCGTAGTTAGTCATTGGACTAAGGCGTAATGTTGATGATATGAGCCTTACGCCCGTAGTTAGTAATAGGACTACGGCGTAAGAAAGATTCTATGAAGGTTACGCCCGTAGTTANCCACTAAGCTACGGCATAACAGAGATTACCAAAGAATACGCCGTAGTTAGTCATTGGACTAAGGCGTAATGTTGATGATATGAGCCTTACGCCCGTAGTTAGTAATAGGACTACGGCGTAAGAAAGATTCTATGAAGGTTACGCCCGTAGTTAATAATTGGACTACGGCGTAAGAAAGATTTTATGAAGACTACGCCCGTAACAAGTGATGGAGTTACGGCGTAGTGATTATTACAAAGATTACAGCGTAGTCTTACCATACGACTACGTCGTAGCAAAGACGAGCCCTATAAATACCAAGGGAATTTTCGTCCACAATTTGTCAAGTTCCTCTCCCCCAAACCTGCACTAGGGTTTGGGGAAAATGACCCAGAAAAAGAATGAGAACCACGAAGGCTAAAGAGATGGTGTGCAATTAGACTAGGAACCACCTAGTCTAACACATGTTCGAATTCTATTTTGTTTCGCAAATTTATGAATTCTCTTTATTAAGATTTGGTTTTAGTTATTTATTCATATTCATCTTTGTAGACGTTATCTTAGCTTGTTCGTTATTCTTTCGTTTTGGTAATATGTAAGCTTGGTTGAATCTATTTAGTCTAGGTGAATTAACCCTAGGACCCTAGACTGGTAGGTTATGGGGATTGGTAAGAATCGGCCATAGTACTACCTTTCCTTATGTGCGAATTAACCCTAGGACCACCTACCAACCGGATGTATTTAAGAAGCTAGAGGGAATCTAAGATCTGACCATGTCGGGTTCCACTAGAACAAGTCTATTAAACATGGCACTTAATGACTCTTGTATCTTAACCGATGAACTCTTGGCTTTATAATAGTCGAGAATAGGATGAGATGCAAGATAGGGCTGATGATATGACCAACTGACTCTTGTCGACTTGCACCCACTACATAGAACACTAATATATGAATTAGGCTTCACCTTAATATCTTAATAACCTATCTTTATCTTTAGTATTTTTATTTTCTCTTTTATTTATTTTATGTCTTGGTTACTATTTACTCTATTCACTAATACCCTTTTTAGTACTTACCTTAGTTTGCCAGACCAACAGCTCTTGGGACGACACTCGGATTTATCTAAAGGCATACTACACATGACCGGTTACACTGCCTGTTAGTATGTGTTAATCCTTATAATTCGAAATTTATAAATGTAAAACAGGATGAAAATAACGCATCAGCCATTTCAAATTTTTTATTAAGTTATTTTTTATTAAGATTTGTGATACTTTTGAAAAAATGTTGCATTATCTATACTACTTATACCTTCTATCATATTAAAATTTTAAGATTATCAAAAATAGATTTTTATGTAAATACAATTAGCTAAGCTATTAGTACAACAGTCTAATACAACAAATGTTCAACCATTTGACTTTTCAACCCCCTATTTAATGTTGTAAAAAAAACATCTCTACATAAAAGGTACATGTTAATATGCTTATTGTACAAGCTAATCAAGCATAAAAAAAACTTCGTACAATTAATATAACTTTCTTTTTATCTTGTATACATGGTTTTTAAAACTGGACCGTACAACGAACCACTTTCCCAAACGGTTCCCGATTTTTGGTGGTTTTGTCCGGTTCAACCGGCCTCCATAATATTATCATCAATCGTCACGAAGAATATATAATCAGATACATTACTCGCATAAAATTTTATTTACACGATACCCGCCGCTGCAACGCGCGGGTACCCTGTTAGTGTCTATTAGGGGTGTTCATCGGTTTGGTAACCGGTTTATTCGGTCGTATAAAAATTTGTATAGTATTTGTCTTAGTTTACAAAACCTAATGCACATGACCCATGAGCCATGTGAATTAGCCATTGTCACCGGTCATGCATGGGTTCCATTACACTATAAGCCACTACAACCTAATCCACATGACCTATGACCCATGTTAATTACCCATTTGTCGATCACCAGTCATGTATTGGTCGATAACATGACACTATAAGCCACTACAACCCAATGCACATGACCCATTACTCATGTTAATTACCCATTGTCAACAGTCATGGATGTCGTAACATTACACTCTAAGCAACTATAACCCAATGCATATGACCCATATGATGTCAAATACCAATTAATGAATGTGACAAGTGATAACCTAATGCACATGACCCATGACCCATGTGAATTAGCCATTATCACCGGTCATGCATGGGTTGCACCGGCTTGGTAGGTCAGTGGGGGATAGAATTATTGGAATACGAATTATCACTTAATTAAATATTTTGTCCATCATTTTTCTAGCTTCTACAAAACGCAAAGGTGCAAATTATAAAATTAGCCATTTTTATAATTTGACATATTTATTATATAGCTAGAATAAACTAACCCCGAGCACACATAACCCCTTGATAACATGGTGGAGGTTTAGCCTATTTCATTTTCATAATTTACCCCAAATCCACCAAAATATGGACGCTGTGCCGCGTAGTAGCGTAGACTTTAAGAACTGGCTATTACATATTCGAAGACCATTAAAGTAGAATGTGTTTTTATAATACGTTTTGAAGAAACCTTTGGAGAAAACAATTTGTTAAGGATTCAACCATAACTATCACACACTTAAACCTTCGAATTAGTCAACATCGGACTTTTCGATCTATTACCCTTGTTGCAATCACTTTTAGTGCCAATCAAAGATACCCTCAGATACAACCTTATTACATCTTCCTCATCGTTACCATAATATCCCATTACACTTTTACAATTTTGTAATCTTATGTTTTTGGTTTGAGGAAAATCTCTGTTGCCCCTCCACCCAAATAAGTAAGTTATCATGCGAAGGCATTAGCTCTCTTTACGAAGAATTGTTGCGAAGAAAAACTGTATCACTTGTCACTAACAAGGAGACACAACTTCGGAAGATTGGCATTTTCTGGCAAAGGGCAATCGGGTGGACAACTCGGTTGAAAGTAAGATTACTTTTTCCTTCTTTACCCTTACAATAGTCAACATATAACCTACCCTTTTTAGTGAAGTCTTCTTAGGTGAGGGATTCGACAGTCAGTCGGTGTCTTGCCCGGCATTCCGCGTCATGATATATTGACTTTGTCGCCCTTGCCGCTAGTATATTAGTAACGACTTTTACACCCTTAACCTTACGATTATCTAAACCAATATTATTTTCAAAAACTGTTTCAACCTTAGCTCTAGTGGTGGAGTTTCGTGTAAATTACAAGCTTATGTAGAATAACCTGCTATGACTGAGCGTTTATGGGGAGGAGCACCCCGAAATATTAACACTTAGATTAGGGAGCGTATATGAGCTGATTTCTTCCTTCTTTCGTGAGGTGTTCGGCTTAACTTTATTTTAGCAGTTTTATTAATCAAATTTGTATCTTCTAAGTTAATGAAGGAGGAGCTCTTTTAATTATTAATACGGTCTACCTTGAGCGACAAAAATAGGGAGTTTTAAGGGTGGGGGGATATTTGATAACATAAATTTACCCCCAATCTAAGTGTTAATTTCCCCCTTAAAATGCCCATCTTTTCTACTTATATGAAGAATTATACTCTATTTCTTCCTAATTTTGCGGTTTTCAGGGTAAAGATGAGCCAAATACTTATTGACGCATGTCAGCTTCATGCATCCTGGCACCTCGTCTTCAGCCCCTCAAGATGGTCATGACCCCACCACTCAATTTGATACACCTATGGAGGGAGATCGAGATCAAGAATGATCACTCTTAGCCCATACAAACTTCTCAATCATTATCTTTGAAACAATTTACTATTTTAGGGTCTGTAATAACTTCGCTAGAACATGACTTGCTACTAATATTTACATTTTGGTATTAGATATGACAGCATGCAGGTTTTTAGCTTGGATATTCAGATTGCAGACTGTTGCTACGGCGTAGCGGGTTTTTGACCTACGCCGTAGCAACCATGGAGAAACTAATGGACATTCTGTCCAGATTTTGGAGCTACGGCGTAGCAGGGTCCATAGACCTATGCCGTAGATAGTGCCAAAATTTTGCGTACTTGTTTAGAGAACTTCCGAGAGCGCGAGCGTGTGAGGGGAGTTTTTCTTTTTCATTTCTATTCTATTTTTCTATTTTTATTTTGTTCAAAAGGGACTTTGCACAAACTAAGTGGGGGGATAGGAAATAGAATACGAAATTATCACTTAAATTAATACTTGTCCTCATTTTTCTAGCTTTACAAAACGCAAGTGCAAATTATAAATTATGCCATTTTGACATATAATTTTACATAGCTAGAATAAACTAACCCCGAGCACACAATAACCCTTGATAACATGGTGAGGTTTAGCCTATTCATTTTCATACATTTTACCCCAAATCCACCAAATATTGAGTGTGCCGGTAGTAGCGTAGACTTTAGAACTTGGCTTTTACATCATTTCGAGACCATAAACGAGTAATGTGTTTTTATAATACGTTTGGAAGAAACCTTTTGAGAAAACAATTTTGTTAACATTTTCAACCAAACCTATACACACTTAAACCCTTCGATTAGTCACATCGACTTTTCGATCTATTACCCTTGTTTGCACTCACTTTTAGTGCAAGATAACCTCAGATACACCTTATTACATTTCCTCCATTCCTTACCATATTATCCCATTACACTTTTACAATTTTGTAATCTTATGTTTTTGGTTGAGAAATCTCCGTTGCCTGAATGTCATAAAATGCCTAAGTTCAAGAATCAAGAAAGACAAGTATGCTCGAAGACCCCCAAATGTTCTCCACCTAAGTTAATCTCAAGTGGGGGGATAATGTTATCAGTCCATCGTTAAAAAAAATAATAAATAAAAAAAAAATAAAAAAAAATGTGAATTTCAGTATGTAGAGTAGAAAAAAAAAGCGTGCAAATCATAAGCACCAAATAAGATAGCTTATCATGGAAGGCATAGCTCTCTTTACCGGAAGAGACTACACTTCAGAAGATTGGCCTATTCTGGTAAAAGGGCAATCGGTGACAACTCGGTTGAAAGATAAGATTACTTTTTTCCTCTTTACCCTTACAATAGTCAACATCATAACCTACCATTTTTAGTTGTGAAGTATTCTTAGGTGAGGGATTCGAGCAGTTAGTGGTGTCTTGCCCGGCATTCCGGTCATGTATCATTGCCTTTGTCGCCCTTACCGTAGTATATTAGTAACGACTTTACACCCTTAACCTTAAGATTATCTAAACAATATTATTTTCAAAAACTGTTTCAACCTTAGCTCTAGTGGTGGAGTTTTGTGTAAATGCCAAGCTTATGATAGAATACCTGCTATGACTGAGCGTTTATGAGAGCACCCCGAAATTTAACACTTAGATTAGGGAGCGTATGAGTGAATTTCTTCCCTTCTTTTCGTGAGGTGTTCAGCTTAACTTTATTTCTAGCAGTTTTATTAATTCAAATTTGTATCTTCTAAGTAATGAAGAGGATGCTCTTTTAATTATTAATACGGTCTACTTGAGGACAAGTAGAGTTTAAGTGGGGGGATATTTGATTACATCAAATTTACCCCCAATCTAAGTGTTAATTTCCCCCTTAAAATGCCTATCTTTTCTACTTATATGAAGAATATATACTCTTATTTCTTCTTATTTTGGTTTCAGGGTAAAGATGAGCAAAAGTACGTTATTGACGATTTATTGACTAAAAAGTGGGAATTAAGCTTAAAGTTACGTTGAAGACACAAACACGGCGGTCTAGTTAAGTGGTGATACTACACCGTTAGAAGATTTACCCCATTCAGTGAAGACTACGCCGTAGCAAGCCACTAAGCTACGGTGTAACAGAGATTACCAAAGAATACGTTGTGGTTAGTCATTGGACTACGGCGTAATGTTGATGATATGAGCCTTACGCCCGTAGTTACTAATAGGGCTACGGCGTAAGAAAGATTCTATGAAGGTTACGGCCGTAGTTAATAATTGGACTACGGCGTAAGAAAGATTTTATGAAGACTACGCCCGTAACAAGTGATGGAGTTACGGCGTAGTGATTATTACAAAGATTACGGCGTAGTCTTACCATACGACTACGCCGTAGTAAAGACGAGCCCTATAAATACCAAGGGAATTTTCGTCCACAATTTGTCAAGTTCCTATCCCCCAAACCTGCACTAGGGTTTGGGGAGAACGACCCAGAAGAAGAATGAAGACCACGAAGGCTAGAGAGATGGTGTGCAATTAGACTAGGAACCACCTAGTCTAACACATGTTCGAATTCTATTTTGTTTCGCAATTTTATGAATTCTCTTTATTAAGATTTGGTTTTAGTTATTTATTCATATTCATCTTTGTAGACGTTATCTTAGCTTGTTCGTTATTCTTTCGTTTCGGTAATATGTAAGCTTGGTTGAATCTATTCAGTCTAGGTGAATTAACCCTAGGACCCTAGACTGGTAGGTTGTGGGGATTGGTAAGAATCGGCCATAGTACTACCTTTCCTTATGTGCGAATTAACCCTAGGACCACCTACCAACCGGATGTATTTAAGAAGCTAGAGGGAATCTAAGATCTGACCATGCCGGGTTCCACTAGAACAAGTCTATTAAACATGGCACTTGATGACTCTTGTATCTTAACCGATGAACTCTTGGCTTTACAATAGTCGAGAATAGGATGAGATGCAAGATAGGGCTGATGATATGACCAACTGACTCTTGTCGACTTGCACCCACTACATAGAACACTAATATATGAATCAGGCTTCACCTTAATATCTTAATAACCTATCTTTATCTTTAGTATCTTTATTTTCTCTTTTGTTTATTTTATGTCTTGGTTACTATTTACTCTATTCACTAATCCCCTTTTTAGTACTTACCTTACTTTGCCAGACCAACAGCTCTTGGGACGACACTCGGATTTATCTAAAGGCATACTACACATGACCGGGTACACTGCCCGTTAGTATGTGTTAATCCTTATAATTTGAAATTTATAAATGTAAAACAGAATGAAAATAACGCATCAGCTACATTGGTCAAGTAATTTTCCCACACCCTTAGCGTTGTACTCATTTTTAGTACACGATACCCCTAGTACACCCCTTAGAGCCTATCTTTTCGTTTGTTTACATTCCACCCCAAATGTACACCCAAATCGCCTTAGCCTACCTTGTATGCACTCACCTTTAGTGCATTATTATGACAAAATTTGTTTTAACCCTCAGTTAATTGTCTTATTGATTACATGGTTGTTAAGTCGAGTCATATCTTGTACATATTGTTTTGGGACGATTGGGACTCATGGGTAAAGTAATAGTGTAATGGAGTAATGGGGAAGAAGTCAATTATTACCCCCATATGTGCGTTAACATTTTAAAGTACTCCAAGTTTTTCAATTATCTTAATATCGATTCATTAGAAAGTTATTGTAAAGTATGTAAAAGTTCTAAGTGTAAGGATAACAAGGCTCGTTTTTCTATGATGTATTATTTTATGATGTAGGGCAAGAGTGTAATCGCAAAAAAAAAAAAAAAAAAAAAAAAAAAAAAAAAAAAAAAAAAAAACTCGAAAATACAAGAAAAACAAAAACAAATTGACAAAAAAAAGTAGAAAAAACATACGGACTACCATCCCGTTTCATTTTATGTTTATTTATGTTTTTGTTATTTTCTTTTTAGCTTAAGTTGAGTCGAGTCTTGGCTTAGCAACGCCACATTGTGCATGTATTTGATCAAGATAGTTAACTCGCCACCACTAAAAATTCCCTTTATTCCAACAAACCGTGTTTATCATATCCCTACACCTAACAACCCTTGAAAATCCTTCTTTGATAGTTTATCTTAGGTGCTTACGCCAATTGGGGGAGGTTTTTGATCCTTTCCCAAGCCTATGGTAATCTAATTGCTAAGGGCTAGTGTATGATTTTCGTGCTTTTTATGACTAGGGTGGAATGACTATTTGTTGCAATTACTTTTATATTATTGTTAAATGACCCCTAGCTCATATTTTGATTGGAATAAAAGCGCATTTGCTTGAGGACAAGCAAATCTCAAGTGTAAGGGTATTTGATGATGCGAAAAGTGTTACGCTTTTAGAGGGTCATTTAATCCCTAAATCGTTATTTTATGATCAAATATTGCCTTAAATCGTTCCTTTTGTCATTTAGGTACTTTCAGGAGGAATTCTCAAAAACATCTCATTTTGGACGTTTTTGGAGTATAAAAGTGAAGAAAACGACAAAGTCTTAAATCAAGCTGGAATTCCTACCTGACGGCGTCAGGCTTTGGATGCTGAGCCGTCACCTTAAGATGAAGGAGTTGATTCGGACTCTGCTAGATGACCAAGGAAGGACTCAACACCTTTACACCTGACGGCGTCAGGTGTTAAGAAAAGTAGGTCGTCAAGTGTAAAGCTAAAGAGAGACGGCCGAGAAGGTTTAAAGAGTGACGGCGTCAGAAGTAGATCTAGGTGATCCGAGAACCCTAGACACGGCGAGTTGACGGCGTCAGGACCTATAACCTGACGTCGTTAGAGTGTAAAATCTATATATAATTTTCCAATTTTCATTCATTAAGTGTGTAACTTTTGGGAGAACTTTAGGGATAAACCCTAGCTCGTATTTTCAGCCTTTTTTAAGGGGTTTTCACCCTTGTTTCACCTATGATTAATTAAAGATAAGTCTTCCTTCAAATCATTCAATATGTCTATGTGTTGCATGATTATATCTTATGCTTGTCTTTTAATTAACATGTTAGGCTAGGTGTCTCTTGTGTTTGCTTAGATCTAATGAAACCTAGCTATTGATTACTTGTTGTTGGTTTGTTATTGATTGTTGTGGGTGGGTGATGCCGATGTTAGGCTTAAGAAAACTGGCTAACTTCCTATTGGTAACTTGCTTGAACATCTTAAGAAACATGAATCAGACGTGTACTACGATTATATGGTTGTATTTAATGCATAGGTAATTACTAATGATTTCATAGTTTGGATACTAAACGTGTCGCTATAGAATGAAGTTTGCACTTATAGAGTTAGGGAAGATCGTACACGGCCCTACGAATGGTTTAAAGGAATACAACCCGTCATCCACACAATTGTAACAAACCAATTAACCGGTAAAAGATAGCTAGGGAGTAAGGAAATCTAAGTAAACACACTTTTCTCCATATAAGTTTCACAACCACTTTAATTTTCTTGTTATTTTATTTTATTTACAATTGTAGTTAATTGGGTTAGTTGACTAGCAACTAATTCCGCCAAATTTTCCAAATACCCGAGATTTTTACTTGCTTTCCATAAAACATAAAAATACAAAAAGAATCATCCCTCACCCTTAGACCTAATTAGAGTAGTTTTCGATCCTAACGACACTATTCCCCGAGAGAACGATCAATCCCCCGGTACTTGCCACTTCACTATACTACATCGGTCAGGTACACTGCCTGGTGGGGATTGCAAGCTTCTCAAGATCCCTTGAGAGGTAAAACCTACTGCGTAGGTCGCAAACCACGCATCAATAGTCACGGCTAAAGAAATGAGATTGAAGTCCAAGACACAAGCTTTGTCTTCTAATGCTACTTCTTCATCTCCTACTGTCCTACTAGGCAAAAATGTAACGTCCCGGAGAGGGATTAGACGTGATATAATGGACAACGTAGGGTCGAATTTTAAAATTTTCACAACCATTATAAGAAACATGCACCGGAAGAAAATGAAAACCCCACAACAGTTTTCCACGAGCCAACGATCCAGATACAGTTTATAACTAATCAAAATAAAACCAACACAAGAATTGTGTACCTTTTTGTTTGAAGTGGGAGATCAACACGGATCTGAGAACCTAACGCAAGGTTCCTTACGGTTTAGCGCACTAGTCCTCAAACGATTGCAGTTGTGTACTAGCGGTTGTTCTAGGCAGTATCAACACATGATCTAATTAATAACACACGAACAGAAAACTGTTCGTGTGTGTGGTGTGGTCGGCATACAAACAAGACTAAGGGGAGGGGAGGTTTTCTGAAATTGCATATTGAATAAATAATTAACTCTTCTATTTATAGTGCTTATTAGATAATTACCAAATTTAAAATAAGATAATTACCAATAGAAAAATCAGAGAGGGTTCAAATATAGTACTTATTGATACCCTCCAGTGAGAGGTAGTATCAACGGGAGTTGTCAAACTCCAATAGATCTATCAACTATATTCGCGTTCAATTGTGTAAAATATCACAAGTGATTAGATTCATGAATTTTAGTTATGTAGTGGTGGCAGATAGTTTACTCGTGCAACAACCAAAGAAAAGACTTGTATTCGGTTTAAAGAGAGTAGTAATCATGTAACCCCCTCACAGGGTTTGTAAAGCATTTCGAAAGTGTGAGGCTATGAAAACTCACCTGGGCTTAAGGAAATCTTATTGATGTAAAAAGTGACTCGGAAATTAGACTGCCTTACTCACGTATCCTGGTGGTATTGTAGGTGTGGATGTATGTCAAGCTCTAGTTGTTTTGTTCAAGTTTCTTAAGTAATCATTCTTAGGGTTTTTAGTGTCTTAGATATAACATAACACCGTTCAGACCATCATAATCCAGAAGTATAAGACTCCTCACATGAAGCTCCCTACTATTGTATTATGTTATCAACATAATACCGTTCGGACCATCATAATTCAGAAGTTAATACTCCTCACATGAAGCTCCTTACTATTGAGTCATGTAGTTATTTAGGGTTTAGTTATAACATAACACCGTTCGGGCCATCATAATTCAGAGGTCAAGCAATAATCGTTTGAGGAGCCAGGGCACTTTAAATCGTAAACCCAGCAAACTCGTCAAAACGAAATCTCCACATGAAGCTCCTTAGTATTGTGTTATGCTTCTAACTTTAAAATATTTTCACTTTATAACCTTATAGTTTATATATTTACAAAATCTACCCTGAACTTATAATACTTATATTATTTATATTTATTACTATCTAAACTTTACACAATTAGTCCCTATACTTCTTTACTTTGGGAAAATGGCAAAAATGACCCTTGGACTTATAAGTTTCCAAAATTTACCATTTATAACCTTAACTTTATAACTTTTGCAAAACTAGTCTTTTTAAGTTTGTAACTATTTTACTTTTTATCCTAAGGTTATGTAATTTTGCAAAAAGGGTCCTTATACTTATACCTTCTAAGAAATGTCAAAAATAGTCCCTAGACTTAATATTTTCAGAAAGTTACCATATATACCTCTATGCATGGAAAACTTTGCAAAACTAGTCCTAATTCCATGCAATTCATATTTTTATGAAACAAAAAGGTTTCCTAGCTTATGGTTAACTAATATTAGCTTATCTAAGTTACCTAAACTAGCTTATAGCTTAAATATAAGGGATTATAGCACATAATACGTAATTCGACATATATTAGGGATTTAAAAAAGCTAACTAGTATGTTTTAGTGATCAAGGCTTAGGCAAGGTGTAACACCCCAAGAATCGGGTCCAGTAGAAGCATACATGCATTGGGGTGCTACTATATTGGTATCACAACATAAGGTACAAAGAATGGTTTTATTTCATTTATTAGAATAAAAGTTGTTATCGAAAGTATATAGATTACAAGATATAAGAATAGTGCAGAAATAGGCCCATAATTTAGTTAAAGCGGTCCCAAATTAGTTATCAAAGTCTTCTATGACCGTGCCCCTTGCCAAGCGCCTCCAGAAATAAGCTATCGCAATAAACCTGAGAATACATGCTAAAACGGGTCAGCTTACGCTGGTAAGTCCATAGAGTTTAGACACAAAACCATACGCAACGCAACGAAATCCAAGACATAACGATAACTCCATAATGCCACATAACATAACAAATAAGAGAGAAGTCCTATAGGTGCACACTATAGCTAATACCGCACCAGCAGTCATTCTATCATACACCTGCAGGATGCAGATAGTACCGCACAGTAGTCGCATACTCAATCCACAACCATATCATAAGTACAAGACATAACAAAAACCAATAACATCACAACACCAAAGAAAATGACCAAAAGGTCCAAGAAATAACGAAGAGCATGTATTCTCCCCCAAAGAATAGAAAACGATAAAAGTAGGGGTTATGAACTCACCTGGGCCATAGCAATGCAATATAACACGACGGACACAACTGGCATCTAGCAGATCACAACAGCATCAAGAAGGCGGTGCATCGGTAAGGGAACATCGAAGTCTTCTACACGCAAGGCTTATCTTAATACCAGATCCTTAGCGATGAACTAAATCCTCCATAAGCTAACTACTCCCAAACAATACCCAATTCTTAAGTCTCCAATCTTCCATTATCCATATATTATTGTTTGTGTTTGGTATCATTGTGTGTGAAGAGAGGACACGACATAGACTCAAGTGAACTCACACCAAAGACTAAACAAGCGAAATCGACAAGAACGAGATAAGACTCAAGAGTACTCACGCCAAGAGAAGAATAACCGACGACATCGACAAGAAACTAGACAAAACTTAATACAAGACAGTCGGGTCAAACTACATAATCCATCTAAAGCAATTACACTTAAATGGCTACTAAGTCAACCTTATGGTCAAAGTCAACCTCGTGTAACTAAGAGTTTAATAAGTAACTCAAACGAATTATTGGGTACTTAACGTATTTACCAATACGGTAAGTGGTATGTGCTTAAACACATACCCTTTTCTTGACCAAATTAAGACCTAAAAGACCAAAAACCTGCAAATAAATGCCAAATATATGTGTTTTTGTGTTTTTATGCATGCAGGTAAGAAAATATGAGAAAACGACAAAAACCGAGACAAAATCACGAAAAACGAGCACGAGAATGGAAAAGAGAAAATATTTATAGCCGGGAAGTGAATCTGAGCCAGAAATGTCCAAATAAGTCCCTGGAAATTCCTAAAGTTTCAAGAATAGTCCCTGGGCAAAATTTGGAGATTTTTACAAGAAAGGTCCCTGGAGTTTCAAAGGTTGTAAAAATTAGTCCCTGAGAGAATAAATCCATGATTTGACACCATTGGTCCTTCTAGATATCAAGATAAGTCAAAATTGGTCCTTGGAATTCACTTATAAAAGTTGGCAAAAACAGCCCTTATAATTTCAGCATAATTCACTTTTGGTCCCTTAAACCTTAAAACTTAAAACCTCTAAAAAACCCTTATAACAAAAAAACAAACCTGTTTACTAACTTTAAACCCAACCCATTAATAAAACCTAAACCCCTTAATACCCATGGCCCAAAACCATCACCAGCCCATTCCCTAAACTAATAATACCCAACCCAAAAATCAAAATAATATAAAAAATTTACCCTGGTTTACCCCTTTCCCCATTACCCCGTCTCCCTCACCCACACACCCACCTCTGTAAAATCCACTATTAACCTCACCCCAAACCTCGTACAAGCTAGAAGGTTCTGCCAACGTGTCAGAAAACACGTCACACCTTGCCAACGTGGACCAATTTGAGCCTATTCATTGGCTGGAATAACCTGGAAGCAATAGAAGAATCGAATGGATAAGGAATGGAGAAATTCGTGAAGATTCTAGGTGGGATAAGATCAGAGGAAGAAGATAAGGCTTCCAGGACCTTCATTGAAGCTTCTAACCGACTCAGGAGTGCTATAAATAGGGACCTAGACTCAAGTTGTAATCGTGTAGTGTAGGATTTAAGTAATAAGCTAGTTAGTGTTTTATAAGCTCATTGTAATCTTTACTGCTTTCCTTAGTGTAACTCAGCATTTTAAATAAAATCAAGTTTCTTATTTCCTTTGCTCTTTAATTTATTTTCAGCCTTTAATTTCAATAAGCACTTTGTGTGTTTCAAAGCTCTTAACTTTCTGTTTTCTTTAAGTCTTGTTTAGCACCTTTATATCTTCATAAGCTCTTTCCTGCTTTTCTGTACAGCTTTTCAACTAAATAAAAAAAAAAAAAAAAAAAAAAAAAAAAAAAAAAAAAAAAAAAAAAAA